>JAKTYB010000042.1:0-108153 GCA_030561725.1 Grinbergsozyma bentonensis | reverse complement strand
GCTGCCATTCCGCAAATGACTTCGAGCTGGATGGTGCCAAAGTCAATTTGACCCACCTCCCCAACCAGGAACCTCCGCGGGATGAGCTATCTAGAGGGGGCAGCCGAGCAGCAAACCACCATCCAACTTCCAACCAGTCAAGCAACTAGACAATGTGTAACTGCCATGCGCTGATTGCCCCCTCCATCCTCTCCGGAGACTATGCCAACCTCGGCGCCGATACGCAGAAAATGGTCGCCCACGGCCCGGACTGGCTGCACGTTGACATTATGGACGGCCACTTTGTGCCCAACATTTCGTTCGGGCCCATGGTGGTGAAGCAGCTGCGCGCCAAGGTCCCAGACACGTTTTTCGACTGCCACATGATGGTCTCGAACCCTCTGCAGTGGGTCGAGCCAATAGCCGATGCCGGCGGCTCCCAGTACACCTTTCACTACGAGAGCACGGATCAGCACGACGAGGTGATTGCCGCCATTCGCAAGGCCGGCATGAAGGTCGGGCTGGCCATCAAGCCCAAGACTCCTGTCGAGGTGGTTGAGAGGTTTGCCGACAAGGTCGACATGATTCTCGTCATGACGGTGGAGCCCGGTTTTGGTGGGCAGAAGTTTATGGCCGACATGATGCCCAAGGTGAGGCATCTGCGCGGGGCCTACCCGAAGCAGAACATTGAGGTGGATGGCGGCGTCGGGCCCGAGAACATTGAGGTGGTGGCTGAGGCTGGAGCCAATGTCATTGTGGCCGGCACGTCTGTGTACAAGGCGCCAGATCCGGCTGAGGCCATCAAGGTGATGAGGGACGCTGTCAGTAAGCATCTCAAGTAGCCGCTACTGGCTCTGTAAATTGCATAATAAATTCCAAAGAGGATGCGGAGGAGTTTCTGCTGCTGGGCATGGCTCTCGGCCGAAGCTCGGCCCGGCCTGCGTCTCTGGAGGCTACTGCCCCGAGGGTGCGCGTGCTCTGGTGCTGCTGCCGCACTGGCTTGGTGGCGCTGGGCATCTGTCAATTGCCACCAGGCCGAGAGCCGAGTTCCGAGGGACTCCAGAGACTCTGCCTGGGGATATTTCAAGAGGATTAGAACAGCAAGGGCAGGTCCGGTTGCCAGGACAGTGCCCCTTCAATCTCCCTGCCAAATCTGCCAAATCTCCTCGCTTATCCCTCGCCTCCCCCCAAGTTCGATGAGCTTCTCGCTCCCGCCCCACGTGACCGTCCGCCACCAATGAAATTTCCTATAAAACCCACTCAAACCCCCTCGGTCTCCACCACCAACCAGCTTTTCAAAACACACAACCCAAAAATGCCTAGATCTAGAGGAGGATCCGCCCGCTCGGCCCCATCGCACAGCCGGTCTGCTCACACCATGGCCGCCCCCAGAACAGCGCCCCCACCACCTCCTGCACCGGCCGCTGCCGCCGCCCACCCGCAGACCCAGCAGAGACAGCCAGGTCTCTTTGGCCAGATGGCCTCCACGGCCGCCGGTGTCGCTGTCGGCTCAGCTGTTGGCCACACCCTTGCCAACGGTGTTTCTTCGATCTTCGGCGGTTCGTCTGCCCCGGCAGAGGCCCCCGTCCAGTCCCAGGCCGTCGACCAGCAGCAGTCCTACCGCTCCTGCGAGGTTGATGCCAAGAACTTCACCCGCTGCCTCGATGAGAACCAGGGCAACATGCAGATTTGCGACTGGTACTTGCAGCAGCTCAAGGCCTGCCAGTCTGCTGCTTCGCAGTACTAATTTCGTAAATAGTTTTTGATGCATAGACATGACAAAAGGAATAGATTAAGAGATCCTGCCATTGGAGTGGCAAGTATGGCTTGGGCACAGGATGAGCTCAACCAAGCGCTGGTGTCTGCGCTGGTGTCAGTACTCACACTTGGAATAGCCAGTGCAAAGCCCCACTGCTCATGCCTACTGTGTGCGCCAGCTGCGCACCAATCAGCCATTCAACCTGGACAGCTCACCGATTAATCTAGTATATTAGTGTTTAAGTAGGATACAAAACTGCAGAACCTCTGCAGCTTAAATTATAAGCATTACAACAGCCCCAAGCAGAGTCTCTACATGACGACGCACTTGGACTTGGACTCCTCCTCCCCAGAATTGTTGCCCTTGGGCTTGGCCCCCAGGGCGCAGCGGGCAGCTTGCGTGAAGGCCTCGTTCACACCCCGGTTCTTTTTGGCCGAGCACTCGAGGTATCTCATGGCACCGACCTCCTTGGCAACATCGAGACCCTCCTGGTACGAGATGAGGCGCTTATTTTGTGGCAGAGCATCAGGATTGTCCTCTGTGGAGCGCAGGTCGCATTTGAGGGCCACCAGCACCAGCTTGACACCCTCGCAGTTGTCAACAATCTCGGAAACCCACTTGGTGCGCACGTTTTCGAGCGAGTCGCGGGAGTCGACCGAGAAGCACAGCATGATGCAGTGCGTGTCAGAGTAGGACAGGGAGCGCAAACGGTCGAATTCTTCCTGGCCGGCTGTGTCTAGTAGCGACAGGCGCATCGGCTTATTGTCAACAAAAATGTCATGGTTATAGTTCTCAAACACCGTGGGCTCGTAGACCTGGGGGAAGTAGCCGCGGGTGAACACGTTCAAAAGGGACGTCTTGCCGCAGGCACCGTCGCCGAGAATGACAATTTTCCTCGAAATGGGCTTCTTCTGTCGCTTGAACAATCCCATGGCGTGTTTGTTGGTGTGTGTGGGGGGGAAGGGATGGGGCACGAGAGCAGTGTTGTTGGTAGTTTCAGGCCCGGTGGGTCGCCCAGGCAGGGAGTCGCCTGGGAGGGATGGGCATTAGGGGGGGGGAAGGAGAAAGGGGGAGGGGGGGGAGGGGGGGCCGCTAGGGTGCATGCGGGTCGGGGGGAAAGTTGGGCGACCAATCTGTGCTGGCGCCTTGCAAAAGCCTGTTTGTGTCTGTCTGTGCCTGTATGTCTGCACTAGTGCCCAGAATCCGCTCATCTCGCCGCCCACTACTGCTAGTCCATCTCGAGTGCCGCGTTGCTTTTCGCGTTGACCTCGATTAAGGGCATTTTTTTTCATTTCTCCCAATTCTCGGGCTGGGCTTCTGGAATGGCCCAGACCCACTTTGGGCGCGCCGAGCAAGGCGATGCTGATGGACGAGGGCTGCGCTATAGGAGAAGGTAGATGGAGGTAGCGTTGATGGATAGGTAGACGGAGAGGGGAGCAGAGGGAAGCGGGGAAAGACGGGACTGACCAAACAGACAGATTTGGCCGGCAGATCCACAGTGGCCGTCTAACTGCCTACCAACCAGCTGTCAGCCGGCCAGCCATGTAATCAGGACCCAGAATGTTGGCCAGGCTGCTTCAGTGGGACCCAAATGACGTGACCATATCTGTGACCTGTCATTGAACACCTGCGCAGCCTCCATAGCAACAGGTGGCGGGCAGCGCAAAGAGTCTGTTCGCTGGGCTCAGCCAGGCACAGCGCAATGCACTCAACACGTGCCTGGTGACTGAAATACTGCGTTGGAGTTGGGACTGCAGAGCTGCCGGAAGCACCGAGGGATGATGGCAATCAAGACCTGGCAACAGAGATCTGGCAAAACCCGCCTCAAAAAATTCAGATCACGCTCTGTACACTCCTGCTTACCCCGCCCTTTGCCTCCCCTGTCTTCCCTTGCCCGCTGCACCTCCCACCTACCCTCCGTTGTCTTTTGTGACTGAACCCCGCCAAGCCCCACTACTGAAAAATATAAAAAATTAACAGGCCCCGAACCACCCCCCTCTAAATCAAAAACCGACCTGTCACATCACGTCTAAAAACCGAACTCTCCGTCTCCCCCCCCACCACCCACACACACAAAACGTCCAAAATGCATTCTCCCATGTTTGGCCCAGACGGCATTTCCAGAAACGGCACTCCCACCGAGGGCCCCGAGGAAGACGTTAGAATTCTCGGCTACGATCCCCTCATGGCCCCTGCCCTGCTGCAGGAGGACGTGCCGCAGTCGGCTGTCTCCAAAAAGACTGTCCACAAGGGCAGACGCGACGTGGTCGACGTTCTGACCCGCAAGTCGGACAAGCTTGTGGTTATGGTTGGTCCCTGCTCCATCCACGACTCCGAGGCCGCCCTCGACTACGCCCAGCGCCTCGTCAAGCTCGCCAACGAGCTGTCCCAGGATCTGGTCATCATCATGCGTGCCTACCTCGAGAAGCCCCGTACCACTGTTGGCTGGAAGGGTCTTATTAACGATCCCGATGTGGACCAGTCCTTCAACATCAACAAGGGCCTGCGTGTGTCGAGAAAGCTCTACAATGACCTGACCTCCATGGGACTTCCCATTGCGTCGGAAATGCTCGACACCACCTCTCCGCAGTTCCTGGCCGACCTGATTTCGCTCGGAGCCATTGGTGCACGCACCACCGAGTCCCAGCTGCACAGAGAGCTTGCCTCGGGCCTGTCCTTCCCTCTTGGCTTCAAGAACGGCACCGACGGCGGCATTGGTGTTGCTATTGACGCTGTCCAGGCTGCCTCTCACCCGCACCACTTTATGGGCGTCACCAAGCAGGGCCTGGCCGCCATCACCACCACCAAGGGCAACGAAAACTGCTTCATTATCTTGAGAGGTGGCACCAAGGGCACCAACTACGACGCCGAGTCGATCGCCGAGGTCAAGAAGAAGCTCCCGGCCGGCAACAACGGCATTATGGTTGACTGCTCCCACGGCAACTCCAACAAGGATTACCGCAACCAGCCCAAGGTTTCCGCCGAGGTCGCCAGACAGATTGCTGCCGGCGAGACCGACATTATTGGTCTCATGATTGAGTCCAACATCAACGAGGGCAAACAGTCGGTCGGCCCTGAGGGCAAGAAGGGTCTCAAGTACGGTGTCTCCATCACCGATGGCTGCGTTTCCTGGGAAACGACCGTCTCTATGCTGAATGAGCTGGCCGAGGCTGTCAGAGCTCGCCGCAAGCTCCACGCTTCTGCTTAGGCCAGGGAATGTCTTTGGAAAGAATCGAAAAAAATGTGTATTTAGTATCCCCCCAAATGTATCATCTAGTCTTGGATCAGGGCTGGCACACAGCCCCACTGCGTGAAGGTGTGACTCAGGAGCAGAAGTTTGGCCGCAGATGCCGGATGGACCTGCTGAGACCTGCTGAGCCCCGCAATCATCCTTCGGCCCGCCCAAGGGCGCTGCTCCTGGACCCCTTGATGCTCACGCTCAGCGTTCCGCGCTCGCTGATCGACGCTGCCAGCTGGATCGCGGGGCGCTGCCCCACTATCACTGAATGTCTGTGAGTGGTAGGTGCGACGGCTCGGTGCGGACAGGGCTCTGGCCCGGAGTACGCATCCCCCCAGTCCCTGTTTAGTACAGATCTTAGTTCCCGCTATTTCCACACTATATACTGTGGCCCGCTACCGCGACCAGGGCCTCCAAGGACCCCTATCTGGCGTGCTCCCCGAGCCATCGCATTGCAGATCCTCGCAGTGCCGCTGATCTGCCGCACGGCACGTGGCTGCTATCTCACAGGATTCCATGCCGCCGCCTACTTGCTGTGACGGTGGCTGGAGTGACTGCTGTGCAATATGCATGCAATGCCAACGATCTGCATCCGCCAAGCTGGCCCCCCTATTTGGCTTGCAGCTGGGAGAATGCCGAGGAGCCGTATCCGCAGGCCCCAGGTGGGGCTGGCATTGCGAATGTTTGGGATGGGTAAAATAGGCAGGCGTGGTGTTGATGGACCCGAGGAACAGTGGGATTATACGCGATTATACTACCGAGTACTGTACCTCCGAGCACAAGCAAACTGCCAAAGACACCTGCGCACTATGCGTGTCTCCCACGCAGTGGCTGGCCAGTACTTGTGGCTTGACGGGATGACGTCTGTCCGGGCACTGTTAATTATAGAGGGCTGGCTCCAGTATAGGCGCCCTGCAGCACGACTTGCGTATAAGATAACTGCACCGGAGATACCGGCCACGCCAGCCTATATAAGCCTTTACCGAGCCACCGCTGATCAGATTTGGTCGTTGCCGACTTTTTTTGCTTTCGTACAGTTTCTTCCCCGGGTTTGTTTTGCCCCTAATTCTAGCACAGCCTCCTCCCCGCGCTACCCACACACCACCTCAGAGTTCGCCAGTACATTCCCAACGGCATATTTTGTTGCCTACTGTTTTTTTTCTTGGATCGGGGCAAGCCTTGCCCACTAGCTCCAACTGCGGCCGCCTGCTTGCCTGCCTGCCTTTACACAGCAATTATTTCAGCTTTTGCATCTTTGTCTTGTTGACTCCACACGGATAGTTTAGACGCTCAGTCCACTTCACGTCGCACACGCGCCACAGATACCCAGATTCCTTCCTTTTCTGGAATCCCATTCTAAAAGGTGCCCCTGTTTGACCTTTTTCACGTTCCCCCCTGGAAATTGTCGCTCGCTCGCCCCCAGCACCGGAATCCAGCCGACCAACAACGAGTAGGCTGATTAGCCCTCCTTCTACTCTCTAATCAGCGCAGAGAAGGTCACTACTGGCTCCCCCATCACCTGCACCACCTCCTCCCCTCCCCTCACACACATATAGTCATGCTGTCGGCATCCTTTCTAGGGCCGCTAATGGCCCTGCTTCTCGCAAGCTTTGCCAATGCCACCAACTCGCTCTCAGCGTCGTCCCTCGTTACCTGCATGGACAACTCGCTCTTCTCTGCCTCAGAGTTCAACGTTGTATACTACCCCAGCAACTCGTCTATTGTCTATGATGTGACAGCAAACATTGAGATCGACGGTTATGTTTACGCCGACATCTCTGTGTATGCTTACGGCATCAAGATCATCTCGAGGATCTACGATCCTTGCAAAAATGGGCTTGATCAGCTCTGCCCGGTCTCCCCCGGTCAATTCTCCATCCAATCCAACGCCGTGCTTTCCTCCGACGTGGTTGGCCAGCTTCCTGGCGTCGCCTTCACTGTTCCAGACATTGACGCCACGGCCTATGTACAGGTATATGCCGACAATGGCACGGAGGTGGCCTGTATTCGCGTCGACGTCACCAATGGCAAGTCCGTCGAGCACGTGGCTGTCAAGTGGGTTACAGCAGTTATTGCTGGTGTCGGTCTGCTCACCTCTGCCGTGCTCTCGTCTTGGGGCTCCTCCAACTCGGCTGCACACATTGCGGCAAACTCGGTCCTTTTGTTTTCCTACTTTCAGTCGCTTGTCATTATTTCCATGATGGCTGTCCAGCGTATGCCACCAATCGCTGCTTCTTGGTCCGAGGATCTCTCCTGGTCCGTCGGTCTCATATCCATCAAGTTTATGCAGAAAATTTTCCGCTGGTATATCCAGGCCACTGGCGGCACCCCGGCCACAAATATTCTATACCCTACCATCTCTGTTATGACTCAGAGGGCGAAACGCGCACTTGTGCCGCTTTTCGACAAGGAGGTGATGGATAGCTTTGCCAAGTATGGTGCTAATCTTCATGGCAGAGCAAAGGACTACGTCTACAGACTTGCTTCTCGCGACTTGCACTTGCCAATTGAGGGTTTTGTCAATAACAAGAACCTTCTCCCTGCTCCACGTTCTCTAACAGAAGTTGTTGAAAACGTATCCCCTCTCTTGAGAAAGCGAGGTGACGCCAGCGAGGATGTAGCTGAGTCCACTTCGACACTGCTTGTTTTGCGCGGTATCAAGAGAGTCGCTTACAAAGCTTCCATCGATTATACCTCGACCGTCATCACTTCTTTTACCTTCTTTGTGCTCATCTGCATCGCTGTGGCAATTCTCTTTGCCGCAGCCCGTGCCTTTGCCTGGATCATGCGTGAGTCCAAGTACAAGAGAAGAGTGCAATTCTTCTCTCACACATGGCTCCAGCTACTCAAGGGAACCCTGCTGAGAATTCTATTTATTGCACTTCCCCAGCTCCTAGTGTTTTCACTCTGGGAATTTATTGAAAGAGATTCTCCGGCAGTTATTGTTTTGGCAATTGTTTTCCTTGTAACCTCTCTCGGCATTGTGATTCTCAACTCTGTCAAGGTGTGGCTTATTGGCCAAAAGTCTATTGAGATCCATCAAACACCGGCATACCTGTTGTTCTCGGACTCTGAAGTGCTCAACAAGTATGGCTTTCTTTACGTACAATTCGAGGCTAACCACTACTGGTTTTCCTCGGTCGTCATTGCCTACATTTTTGTCAAGTCAGTTTTTATTGCTTTTGCGCAAGCTTCTGGAAAGACTCAAGCCATGGTTCTATTCATCGTTGAAATTATCTACCTCGCTGTTGTTTCGTGGAGAAGACCGTTCATGGACAGACCAACCAACATCATCAACATTGTGACCCAGTCGATTATTCTATTGAACACCTTCTTTTTCCTGTTCTTCTCGAACATCTTTGGTGCTCCATATGTTGTTTCTGCTATCATGGGTGTCCTCTTTTTCATCATTAATGCTGCTTACTCCTCGCTGCTGCTGATTTATACATTGGTTTCCTGTGGCATTGTTATCTTCCACAAGAACCCTGATACCAGATACAAACCCACAAAGGATGATAGAGCATCTTTCATCAATGAACATATGTTCACACAGCAAAATGAAGCTGGAGAGCTCGCTGCTCTTGGCGCTGCTGCGAAGGCAGACCACGATCGTGACTCTGTCCTCAACGATCCATTCTCTGGTGGATTCGAGAAACGCCCGGACTCGTCCTACTCGTATCCGAACTCTTTTGGCACAAACTCCATAGGTGAGTCATTCCCAACTTCATTTGAGAACCAGACGACAGCTAAGGGACATGTCAGAACTGAGAGTCAATCTAAACTTAACGAGTCTCCGAAGAGGCAGTCCAAGAACTCGTTTTTTTAAGAAGGACGGTGGCATGTGAAAATCCAAGCATTTGGTGTAAATTATTTGAGCACGTAAATAGTGTTAGTTCATATTATTCTGAAAAGTCAGATGCCAGCTCTTTTTCTAGAGCGCTAACGGGTTCTCGCGATAGACGATCGAAAGTATTTCCCACATGTCCAATAATTTGGTTGTTGATACGAGAAATGACATTCATTTCCAGACCGGAATAATAATAACGTTCATCTGGGTCTATTCTTTCGTCGCGCATGCTCCAGGTCACGAAGGTATGTTGTGGCGAAAGTAGACAGGGAATAGTTTGCGTGATTCTTCTCCACCTAGAAAATTGGAACCATTGATACCAGGGACGATCTGCCTTAAGTAGACTAACGATTTTTGCTTTCCCTGGTCCGCATTCCTCGCTAGAGATGCACTCCACCAAAGCTCCTATTGTAAAGCCAGGTGTATACCAGTCTAGAGCTCGTGGAGCGTACTTTTTGCGTCGTACAGCTCGTAAGCATTTTCCATTAGAAAAGCAAAAGTTTTCTGTCCAGGGAATAGTTATGGATGCGGGAACCACCTTTGACTCAATATCCACTAACCTTCCGTGCTTACAGTGCACCAAGCTGGCGTGGTGGATGACGGGAAATCCATAAATATAGGCTCGCAGCATGCGATAACCTGAGAAGGGAATAAGGGTAGATTTTGAGCCGATAGAGCATTCGATATCCAAACATTGTACCACCAGAACCAAGTGTATAGTCAATAAATATAAATATGTAGATAACGCGTGGCGCATTGCTAACGTCAAGTGCGCCGAACAGCGTTTGCCAGCACAGCGTAACGCTTGGCAGTACAAGAATACACAAGAAAAAATGAGTATCATAAACCCGCATCAGACTTGCGACGCTCCGCCTCCCCATTCAAATGTTGTAGTGTGGAAAGATGGTCGGTGAGAACTTCAGGCGACAGTGCAACGTCAAAATCCATGAGAAACAGAAGAGCAATTTCCATGCGAAACATATCATTCACACTCACCCCAGCCACATTGGCGAAGCGTTCTTGCTTGTGAATAATATCCTCTGTAACTTTGACAGCCACACGAAGAGCAGCTGAGATGAGACGATGGACAGTCAATGGAGTGACCTGAAGAGACTTGCGATCGACGGAGAGCTTGTAAATGTAAAGAGACGCACCCAGGTATGCAGATGTGGCCATGGGGCAATACTTGTGTAGTCGCTGGAGATAATTAAGGGTGGAGATTCGGGGTTCCACT
Source organism: Grinbergsozyma bentonensis (assembly GCA_030561725.1). NCBI lineage: Eukaryota > Fungi > Ascomycota > Dipodascomycetes > Dipodascales > Trichomonascaceae > Grinbergsozyma > Grinbergsozyma bentonensis. The sequence goes on along the minus strand of JAKTYB010000042.1, from coordinate 98,096 downwards.
TTTGAGTTAAACCTCCGGGCCACAGAAAGCTTTCTTCTCTGATTCTCCGTCGGCTGCGATTCTGCAGAAACAAACGATGGAGAAGGAATTTTGAGCTTTCCTGGAAAAACAGAGGATATGCCCTCCAGTGCAGCCACCCTGGCCAGGTCGCTGACCTTGATTGGGCCGTCAGTAGTGCGTCTCCGCCTTCTTGCGACGACGATTGAGTCTTCAGCCTCATCGTCGTTGCATTTATCGGCATTAGGTGGTTGTAGAAACTTGGTGGCATCAGTGAGGAGATCCAGAGAGGAGTTTGAGCGTAGCATTGGCGGCTTTACAGCGCTCGACTGCTCTGTTTTGAGAAACTTGCTGGGGCCATCTTCAGGGGGAGATTGCGCGAGAGGAGGAGAATCAGTAGGAGAAACAACAATTGCTGTATCATCTCCAAGCTCCCGCAGCAACAGCATGTCAGTGAGACAGCGGTCAAACAGGAGAAGTGCGTCGTCTGCTGAGAGAGCCATCAGATCTGTCGCTGAAGAAGCAGCTGGCGTAGATGGAGGAGGAGTGACCATCCCACTCATCAAGATAGGGGTATGAAATCCGCAAAGAAAAAAAAAGCTTGCTGGTGTATTGATCAGAAGTAGATAAACCAGTACCAGCAAACTAGTTCAGGTTGGACGGGAGACAGCAGCCCTTGAAGGAGCAGGAGACTTAGAATATGAGAGGAGATTCAGTAAAGATGCAATAAAATAATCACTGAATGTAATGAAATACAGCAAGCTGGATACAACAAGCTGGCGATATTTTCAGATCTCTGTTTGTGCTGGAGCAGATCTTGGATACAGGGGCCGAGCCTTTGGCCAACGCAATGAGATCAACTGGGAATGAGTGGGGAATGAGGGCACAGCGAGTGAGATACACAGCACTGCAGCAGAATATTTGTATAGTGGCACTTGGCAGCAATTCGAGCCGCAAAAAGTGGATTTTAGAAAGAAGAATGTGCGATCTCCGTGGTGGTGGTCTGGGGAACAGCAGTTTCAGGATGATTAAAAGCCTCTCCCTTGTGAGTGAGGTACAAAAATTAATTTTTGAAGGGAGTGACTTGCCGCGGCTGGAGTGGAGTGTGGAGGAAAAGGAGGCGCAGATAAAAAAAACAGCAGGCAGCCGTCATGAGACGAAGCGGTCCAGCACAAGAAATACAAGATGGTGATTGGAGTGCGCAGCCCTGAACTTTGTTCTGCAAAGTGGTGCTGCTGACTCTGTCGGGAGACGGGTCCGCTAAACAGCCGGACATTGTTCTCGTTGTTTGGAAGGGCAACGGTTTATGCATGTAGGCTGGATAAGCTTTGGGCCGTGAGGAGTATGGGGTATGGCGACAGATAGTGCGGGGTGGTGTGGGGGTGCAGGGAACGCTGGGGACGGCGGAGCTAAACCAGGCATGGAAAAGGCACGGAATTACCTGTCGTGGGCTCTACCGCCATGTAGGTGCTGCTAGCCTCACGTTCCGCTACTTCCCGGTGTCTGACGAGACCCTGTCACTAGCGTCCCCAGGTTGGTACCCCGCGCACCCCCACACTACACTAGCGGGGGGATGCGTCGTAACAGGGAGGCGAAGAGCAGGAGACGATAATAGCCCGGAATTCTGTCTGCCTCGGGAAAATGGAGTGGACAGTTGATTTATAACAAGTGTGTCAAGCCATTCTAAGCAGCGGTTAATCAGCGATGAACCCGCTCCGGGTTACCCACCTATACGGCAAAGGCGCAGGTCATGTTGGAACTTGGGACAACAGAGTCGTCGTCATTGACAGCGAGTTCTTGAAATGCCACAGTAGGATAGAGACGGTAGATCAAATTCTAGAACTCTCTATCATGTATACTACTAGGTTAATACGCCTTTGCTTGTCTATATTAGCTCCACTTGATAGTGGCTTCTTGCAACCGGGGCCCCGCCCTTCCTCTACTGCCTTCTCCCACTAGACACAAGTTCTCTACTTGCTCTGAGTTACCAACTAACACTTCAACCATCTACCAGGCCTAGCTTTCGGGCTTTCAACAATGCCAAGCAAACGGCCACTGGATCCCGCTGAATCTGCAACAAAGCATGCTGCTGCACCGGCTAAAAAGCCCAAAACTACTCGGTCCATCTACATATCAGGGCTCCCAGCATCTGTCACTGTCGACACTCTTGATGAAGTCTTCTCCAAGTATGGCATAATTGCAGAGGACATTGATGGAACCAAAAAGATCAAGCTGTATCGAGATGTCGAGGGAAATTTGAAGGGTGACGCTCTTATTTCTTATTTCAAGCCTGAGAGTGTGAAACTTGCGGTCGACATGATGAACGACAGCGAGCTAGAACCAGGCAAAAATCAGCAGCCAATTAGGGTGGCAGTGGCCGATTTTGCAAAGGGAGCTGGTGGGGAAAATTCCGACAGCGCTGAAGCGGCTGCAGAAAAAAAATCGCAGCTTTCAAATCGTCAACAAATGAAAGCTACTCTCAGAAACCAGCTATTACAACAGAAGCTGCAGGTCTGGGATGACGACGATCCACAGCCGGAAGTCGTGAATAGTCGCTGGGCAACAACAGTCATACTGAAACATGCTTTCACCCCAGAAGATGCCAAAGATTCAGAAATTATGGAGGATATTCGGGAGGACTTGGAAACAGGATGTGCCGAGATTGGGCCCGTCAAGAGCGTTGTGCTATTTGATCTGGAAAGTGATGGCGTTGCCAGTGTCAAGTTTGAGCGTAGGGAGGATGCAGAAGCCTGCGTCGAAAAGATGAATGGCCGGTATTTTGACGGCCGAAAACTCGTGGTGGCTCTGCATGATGGAATCTCAGCCTACCAGCGGACCAAAGCTGGCCAGGACGAGGAAGAACGCTTGGACAGGTTTGGGGAATGGCTTGGGGAAGACCCGGGCCAGGATCAATGATGATACAATTGCTCCATAACTCAGGACCTTATATAAAGCATTGTCTAGAGCGTCATCCAGAGTATCCTCCAGGCTAGCGACACAGGTGCGAGGGCGGCGTCTGGACAGGGTGCAAACCAAAAAGGAAGCACATTCTTGCCAATCTGAACCATCTGGAAGTGGCTTCAATGCGCATGTATTTTATTTAATTCACTTCTTATAATGAACATATTGCTGTCCACGACGGTTGTTTTCTTTCTTCTGAGCCATCCAGTGACGGACGAGGGCCAGAACTGCCGGCTAGAATACATTCAGTGGCAAGAAAGACTTCTTTAAGCCATACGAGACTTGGTGCTCCAGTTCCGAATTTGCTTCGACACGAAAGATGAGCCCCTGTCTCTTCTTCCCGCTTGCATTCTCCACCCGCAATGCTAGTGCCCCAAAACGGCTTATCAGATGGGAGGTCACCATCCCAGCTATTGCCCTTTGCTGATATGCAGACTGCCGCCCAGGGTTGGTTGGCGGGGATGGCCAGTACAGGGGCCACTAGCCTGCAAAAAAAGCGAGCATAGTCAGCGAGCATGTGCTACCCGGACTTGTTCATTAACCGCTACCTAAGCATTTTCGTTCCCTTTTCATCTCCTCTCCTCACAGAGACTACCCCCATCATCTTCACATAACTTATTTTTCTTGCATAAAGGGGTGTTTACCCGAGAAGTTTGGGTTATCCAGCTGCAGACACTTCGTACGATTCCAGCAAGAGAAAGAAAATAGGGATTTTTTCTTCTGCACGCAATAATCTATTCTGGCAGGTCTCTCAGTTGACTCACCTGACCCCTTAGAATGTCGTACCAGTCTATAACTATCCCCCGGCGTAGACGGCTGTCGCAGGCAGCGTCTCCCGGGCAAATCAACTCGCTGGGCCACTTTGCGCAGTCTTTCCAGCGTGCACAGTCTTTTCTCAATATCGAGACTCCCCGAGAGGTGACACGTGCACGATCTTTCTTCACAGAAGATGCCTCAGCCTCTCCTTCCTCAGACCCTGCGCACTTGTTTGCTGCTCGCTACTTGTCGGAGCACGCCGATGCCGTCTCTGACATTTCGGAGGACAGGGAATTTGACGATCCTGAGTCCGAATCGCTGTTTGGTTCAGTTGGACGGTACTCGGGGTTCAGACAACGGGCGCTGTCGTACGCAGTCAAGCCCTCCGAGGGCCAGATCGTGCTCGACGAATCAGAAGCTGCGGGCACCCACGATACCCAGCCGGTTTTGGTTCGCACCGTCGAGGATGAGGATGGTAAGGTCATCACGGTTGTTGCTGGCCAATCAACGGCGCCACAAACTATCTTCAACTCGGTTAACGTCCTGATTGGCGTAGGCCTGCTCACCTTACCACTGGGCTTCAAGTACGCTGGATGGCTAATAGGCTCTATCATGCTCATTTTTTCGGCCCTGGCAACCTCCTACACGGCTCTACTTCTGTCAAAATGCATGGAAACAGACCAGACCATTGTCACTTACGCTGACATTTCGTACGCAGCCTTTGGCCCACGCGCTCGTCTCCTAATCTCGGGTCTTTTTTCGCTGGAGCTCCTGGGCTCTGGAGTTTCTCTGGTCGTTCTTTTTGCAGATTCTCTGCACGCACTCATCCCATCCGTCTCTGCTCTCACCTTCAAACTCATCTCCTTCGCAATTCTCACTCCCCCCTGCTTCTTGCCGCTACGCATTCTCTCCATCTCATCGGTTCTTGGCATTATGGCCACTTTTGGTCTAGTTTGCATTGTCTTCTTTGACGGCATCTACAAGGGGACGACTCCTGGTTCACTCTGGCAGCCAGCCGTTACTTGGATAATGCCCAAAAACTGGTACGCCGTCCCTCTCTCCATTGGCATCTTTATGGCACCCTGGGGCGGCCACGCCGTCTTCCCCAACATTTATCGCGATATGCGACATCCTCACAAGTACAAGCAATGTCTTGTAACGATCTACGAAATTACTTTTCTTACTGACGCCTCCATGGGTATTCTTGGCTTTCTCATGTTTGGCAACATGGTTCAAGATGAAGTCACAAAGAACATTCTTACCACTCCTGGATACCCCAAGTCTATTGCTGTCATTGTAACCTGCCTAATTGCCATTGTGCCGCTGTCAAAGACTCCGCTCAATGCGCGACCTATTGTTTCCACCATAGACGTTCTCACTGGTCTCGACAAGTATCCGCTTGAGTTTCCTCACGGCAAAGACTTTTTCCCCATCCTGGGCAAGGTTCTTGTAAGAATCGGTGTCGTCTTTGCTTTTGTTGGTCTCGGCATTGTATTCCCTGACTTCGACAGAATCATTGCGCTGACGGGCTCCACCCTGACAGTAGGCATTTGCATCATTCTGCCCATTATGTTTTATCTCAAGCTGTACGCGGGTAAAGTTTCTCGGACTGAGACTTTGGCATGCTATGCGCTGCTCATAGTTTTCAGTTTGCTTGCAGTGCTTGGAACCGTCTGGGTCATTCTGCCCGATCCTGATCCGTTTTGAATCAGTTTACCGTGATCACCTCTTGATTGTGATGGCAAAGTTGTTTCGCCCAGGCCCATCGTTGATTAATTTTTTCGGGAATGTAACTTTGCTTCGTGCTGACTTATGTCCGTTCCACTTATAGAACCAATAAATGAGCTTTTTGGCTTTTAGATGTTTCCATAAGGTGAATCCTAGCGACTCAAACATGTCATCGATGACCTTTTCGTTGCAGTATCTTGAGTTGTCAACACAGGGCAATGGGAGAACAAAAAACACTCCAGAGAAAGATCCCTCCTTGAGAAATGCGGTTGTTCTTTTCAGCATTTCACCTCGGGCCTCTGGCGTGTCAACATAGTTGACGACGAGCGACAGCGATATCACACTAAATTTTTCGTGGCTGGAGTCTGGCAGGGGCCGCTCCATGAAATCCTGTTGCAGAATTTGTGGATGCTGTGAATTTAGATCGATTCTTTCAATGTTTTTGAAAAGCCCCGACCTGCTGCAGGCATTTGAAATTGACAAACAGCCAATTTCCAGCAGAGATTCCACAGGCTGGATGTTCTCATCCTTCATCCACTGGACAAGTACCTTTGATGAATCTCCTCCTCTTTGTTGACTCTGGCCAGAAATGGAGGCCTGTTGGTATGCTTCAATGCCACCATTTTTCACAATTTCTGCCTCAATTTGAGCCAGTTCTTTAGGGTCAGTGGTGGCCGCTTTTTGTTTGAGAAGCTGGTGGTGCTTTCGGATGATTTGCCTGGATTTTTGGGGTTTGATTATCGAGCCGCTGCGCTTGCCAGTGATGGGCAGCTTTCGATGCAATTTTTGGCCCATTCTACTCCGATCACAGCAGCTCTGGGACCTGAATATTTCAAGCGCTCGCCAGAAGCATCCCCAAAATGTCCATCCCAAAACCGTCAGACTTTCTCCCACCCAACAGACATAGACACTAACCAGCGCAAAGATGCTCTTTTATTCGTTTTTCAAAACCCTCGTTGATAAGGAGATCATGGTTGAGGTAAGATAACTCTGTCGCGGGCACTTGTATAGCCGCCAGCAACTCATTCCAAACAGCGCTAACCCAGCTCAAAAATGACATTTGCATCCAAGGCACCCTCAAGTCTGTTGACCAGTACTTGAACCTGAAGCTCGAGAATATCACAGTGGTGGACGTTGTCAAGTATCCCCACCTTGCTGCTGTCACCAACATGTTCATTAGAGGTTCCGTCGTGCGCTACGTTCACCTGCCATCCAATGCAGTCGATACTGCGCTGCTGGAAGACTCTGCAAGACGCGAAGCTTTGGCACAGTCTGGACGCACTATTACCAGTCACTAGGAGATGTTCTAGTATGTTATTTATTGTGTAAAAAATCGATGTGGTCCGCCAGGGAAATAGCTCATGGTGCAGTTGCCTGCCTGTTTGCCAACGTTGCGAGTGCTTTCTCGAGCTTAGCAATATCATTTTCTATATTAAGTTTGAGTTGACGGTGTTGAACTGGAGGCTCAATTCCACGAGATGAGTATTCTGAGAGGCTTCTGTGGAGTAGTCTAGCGTGGGCTAGTTTGGAAACCAGATGTCTGTACAAACTCCAGTCTCTTTTCGCCTGCTCTGTCTCGGATAGATCCACCTCCGAGTCCAAAACTTCCGAATCCGAGTCACTGAACTCGCTGAAAGACACAGCCATTCCCTCCGTATTGCAAGGGCTTAGCCATGGTTATCAAGTCCTGCTGGTTGAGGTTCGGGGTGTGGGGCCTTTCCCATAAGTCACCAGTGCGGATAGTGGAAGCTATGGGGCTCAAATATATCCCCAGCAGGAGCGGTCGATAGATGTCGCGATTCGGCATCTGACTCCTTCTTCTAGCACTTGCGCACTTCCCGCGTTCGCCCAAGTTTGTTCATCGTGTAATTTATGCATGACCGTCATTAGGCTGGTAAATCTATATATTAGCTCGCAAAGCCAGAGAAAAATGTTGTTCAGAATCAGGACTCTCTCATTTCTTGTCCTTTGGTGGCTCAGCCGCCTTGCGGGCCTTGTAGCGAGCCACAATCTCTGGAGGACCCTCTGGTGGACCACACCGTCTGAAGGTCTTGAGATAGGCACCCATTTCCTGATCGGAGAAGTCCTTGCAGTGCTCGGCCGCAAACTTGTACATCTTGCTGAAGTACTCATTGTTGACGACATACTTGTCGTCGGTAGCCACATCACCTGGTTGCGAGTCCCATCCCTCGCCCTTCTTGAGGTAAATGCCAGCATGGGGGAGAGTCGACAACACACCAGCCTGGTATGCCTTCATAACACCGCCATAGGCCTCAACCTTGTTCTTTCTGTTCTCCTCCTTCCACTCAGAAGGGGTAGCACGCCGTACGCCTGTCCAGCCGACGCCAATCAGCTCCTCACGTGTGAGAGCCTGGCGACGAGCCATAAGGCCTCGGCTAACGAATGGGTTGAAGGATGACGGGTTGGCGCCTCCAACATAGATGAAGGCAAAAACCATTAGACACTTGAGGACATGGAACGTGAAGAAACCCCACTGCCAATAGATTGAGCTGAATGGGGCGTCTTCTCCACCAAGGGTCTGGCCCTGGAGGTTGGGGAGAAAGTACTCAAGAAGGTGAGTTAGCAGCACTGTGGGTTGGAGGCCAGGAGTGGGAGACACCACATCTGGCAGGTCGAGGTAGAGCCAGGCCATAAGGAACGAAACGACGCGAATGAGTCTGGCCTGGTTCCATTGCCAAATGGGAACAAACAGCTGGCCTTCAAGAGCGACGTCCTGAATGGCAGCATCCTGGTCAATTTTCTTGAGATACTCTTCTTCGTGGGCATCGTTATGGAAAAGCAGAGCTCCCTCAGAGGTCAGGAAGCCCGGCTGCTTGGAGACGGCAAAGCCAATCGGCATTGCGTTGTAGAAATAGCTGGGAGACAGGATCATGGGTAGAGTTTCAAAAATGCGCATGAGAGAGCGAACGGGCTTGGTACGCTCGACCGAGAAACAGTAGTCCTTCTCATAGTCAATGTTGAAGCGGATGTAAATGTCCATCAGTTCTTCACCACGTGGCTCGCGAGTCTCCTTGGTCTCACTGGCAGTACTTCCAGCAGCCACGCTGGTCTTTTCTGTCTTTTCTGTTGTATCCTTTTCTTGCGACATGTTTTCTTGGGTCAGAGTGTCGTCTCTGTCTCTGTGTGGCACCGCCAGCGTATTTATACCAAGCGGAAAAAAGTGCGACGAGGGGGTGTGCAAGGCTGATCATGTGTGGGGTATTGGGCGCCACATAGCGGGGTTGGAGTAGAAAAAATGCGGGGCACACATCGAGGAAGCGTAGGGTTTGGATGAAAAGAAGTGAGACAAAGGTTCAGTGGCGGAGTAGTTCAAGCGCAGGCGATGGTCCGGTGAGATCCAGATGCTATTTTTATCTGTTGCTGCTTACTATCTTTTCAGTCAGCCTATCGACGCTGGCGCCAATTTCTCCGAGGACGTTAGTCATGCATAGCCCGCACTCGGACCACTGCGTGCGCAACAACTTCTGCTCCTATTGTTGAGAGAAAATGCGGGGAAGCTATTAGTCCGCATAGTGCGAGAAAGGAACACCGATCAGATGAGCGTGCCGGCCCTCATTTTCCTCATTCAGCTCTTGAGGTGCAAGGTGCTGATAATGATACCCAGTCGCTGCTAGCATATCTTATCACTGCGCCTAGGCTACACTGTAGGGCTCGCTGACTGTAGCAAAACTGAGAATGACATTAGCCCACGCATGTGTATCTTTGCCTTTGCCTTTCTCATTTTTTTTAAAAGACCCAGGCCACCCTCTCCACGCATTCTCTAACTTATCCGCGCCCACGCTCAAGTCCGCCAGGGAGATTTCCCGCTCGGATAATTTCTAGATCAGGGTGTCCCCAGTTCTGGAGGAAAGCGTTCACGCCGCACCCCCACTTAAAATACGGGACATTTATTTCGCTTAACTGTGCAAACTCGTCAACCACAAATGCCAGAGCAGAATCAGCTATGCCTCTATAGTCTCACTCTGCAGAAACCGTCATCCATCAAGGACACGGCCACAGGATCTTTCTCCGGTCCTAAGGAACATGAAATAGTTCTCGCTAAGGGTTCCTATCTCGACCTCTACACTATATCTGGCTCAAGCCTCTCCCTGCGAACTAGCGTCAATACATTCTCCACAATCAGACGCATCGAGCAAATTAGAGTATCTGGAACAAAGTTAGATGCCCTAGCAGTCACTTCAGATTCTGGCTCATTTTGCCTTCTTACCTACCAAGGTGGCAAGTGGACGAGGTCTGCGTACCATCCTTACGGAAAGTCTGGGATCAGGAGAGTTTTGCCTGGTGAATATCTTCAAGTTGATCCGAAGGGACGTGCTGTATTCATTTCAGCGCTTGAAAAGAGCAAATTGGCTTACGTTGTTTCTGCAGATGTCGGGAAATCGGCTTCGGAACAGTCCATCTCGCTCTCCTCTCCTCTTGAGGCCCACTCTTCCAACTCAGTATCATTTGACACTGTAGCATTGGATACAAATTATGATAACCCTGCATTTGCGTCACTGGAAGTTCAGTATTCAAATCCAAACATTATGCATCTTCATCTTTATGAACTGGACCTCGGCCTCAACAATATTGTGAGGAGGTGGTCTAAAAAGCTCGAAAAGAAGGCAAACAAATTGGTGCAGGTACCTAGACCGTGCGGTGGTGTCATTGTATGTTTTCATGGGTTTATTGAGTACGTTGATGCTTTGAACAGCATCTCCAAAAAGGTTGAAATTCCTTATAGGGAAGGGCAGCAAACATTTTCATCTAGTGTTTGTGCATCTGCGGTGGTTAAAATAGGTAGAGAGTTCTTTTTCTTGATTCAAAATCAGGAAGGTGATCTGTTCAAGGTCACTATCGCTTCAGATCAGGGCGTCGCCACCGACATGAAGATAACCTACTTTGACACTGTCAAACCAGCTAGAGTCATCAACGTGCTTAGGAGTGGACACTTGTTTGTGGGTTCAGAATTTGGAGATAATCATCTTTTGCAATTCATTGGTCTAGGTGATGATGAAGCTGCCAGCCGGACATTCACTCCTCGGTCAGAACTTAAAAATCTTGTGCTTGTTGATTCAGAAAAATCTGACACACCAATAATCTCAGCACAATTGGATGCTAAGAATGCTCTTACAGTTGTTGGTGGAGATCGGACTGTGAGTACTCTCTATACTGGCCTTTCTGTGGAAGATTTTGTGAGCGTAGAAATATTGCCAACTACTCCATTGAATGTTTGGGGAGTAAAGAAAAGTTCACAATCCGAATATGATGATTATGTTGTGTTTACATTTCTGGACAAAACTCTTGTGTTGGAGGTTGGGGAGGTAATAGAAGAGACGTCAACTTCAGGTTTTTTGGCGACCGTCACAACACTTCTTGTGCGGCAAATCGGTCTCCAGTCAATTGTTCAAGTTCATTCCTCTGGACTGCTGCACATCCATTCAAAGGGTAATGAGACGTCATGGACAGCCCCAGATGGAGTTGGAGTAAAATCAGCGACTGCAAATCAATATCAGCTTGTACTGTTGCTGACGAGCAATGAGCTCGTCTATTTTGAGCTGGATGAAGAAGAAAACTTAGTTGAGTACAAAGAGGCGAAAAAGATATCGGGCCTTGTAAGATGCATAGAAATCGGTGAAGTTCCTGCAGGGAGAGTGAAATCACAATTCCTGGCCGTGGGATGTTCCGACTCAACTATCCGCCTGTTGTCTCTTGATAGAAACTCAATGCTAGAGGTGGTGAATGTGCAAGCTCTTTCTTCGCCTCCAAGCGACATCAAACTGCTCCCTAGCGGCAGGGATCTATTTATTTGTGCCGGATTAGATAATGGTGTTTTGATCTCGGCTTCCCTTGACACATTTTCAGCTGAATTTGTCTCGCCTAGGTCACAATTTCTTGGGCCAGAGGCAGTCAAACTTGACCTGGCATTCATTGAGTCTCGAAATGTGTTTGTGATAAGATCGACCAAATTATGGGTGGGATGGTTCGACTCTAACGAACTGATCACTAGACCTCTACTTCATGAAAATGTAGACGGCCTCTCAGCGTTCTCCTCAGCCCAATGCCCTGATTGCCTCGTTGCCTTTAAAGCTGGTGTGCTACAAATATTTGCGCCTGTAAATCTGAGTGTGGGAATTCAGCGTAAAACAGTCTCTTTCTCCAAAATGCCTAGGCGTCTGGTTCAAGCCCGGGATATTATGTACACTTTGACTAGCGAGAAGGAAAATGAGGTGTCACACTCTTCTCTTCATGTCATCAAAGCGGGAAAAATCATTCAGTCCTTGGATCTGGATAAACCTGGACTTTCTCTTGCTTTAATCACAAACAAAAGGATCAATTATATCCTGGTTGGCACGCTGCCCAGTGACCCTTACAGCCAAAAGTCCAATCCCCTGACATCCGTACTCACCTTTGGAGTATCTCCCATGGATGGAACCTTAGATCTTTTATTTGAAACCCCGATGACTGGAATTGTATCAGCGATGTGTTCCACAATTAACGAACAAATTGCAATTGGTAGCGGTGGTTTTGTTCGCATCTACGAGATTGGACGTAAACAGCTATTGAGAAAGGCTCAGGTAGAACTACCTGGCGCAACTAACATTGTATCCATCGGCAGTGAAGATAACAGGATTTTTGCAGGTGACATTCAGCAGTCTTTCTATGTTCTGGAATATTCCTACACCGACCACAGACTCGACATTTTGGCTGAAGATAGCATCCCTCGTCATATCACCTCCTCTACCGTCTTGAGCTATGGTCAAGTCATTGGTGGAGATCGGTTTGGTAATGTTTTGGCAATGCAATGCTTGAAAGAGCCTTTTAGTGGTCATAACCTCTTGCCCGATCCAACAGCCAAAAAACTTCAACTATTGACCCATTACCATGTAGGCGATATGCCAACGACAATGTCAACTTGCGTTCTTGTTGCTGGTGCTTACGAAATTGTTCTCTGGACAGGATTGATGGGAACTGTAGGTGCGATGATCCCTTTCACCTCTGCAAAAGACTACTCATTTTTTGAAAATCTTCAAGAAGAGATGAGAAAGGGTTTACCAAATTTGACCGGCAGGGACCATATGGCGTTCCGTGGATATTATGCCCCCAGCAAGTGCACCATTGATGGAGACCTTTGTGAAATCTTCAAAACTCTGGATGTGCAAGCGAAACGTAGCATTTCTCTAAAGCTTGGAAAATCAGTCAGTGACATCGAAAAACGGATCGCAGATATGCGAGCGAAAAATATAGGATGATTCTGAATTCCATTATGTACTGTACAATTAAATAATGCAATGTCTATGCTAGGATACGACATCTAGTGATGCCGGCTGATGACGGTAAACCGGATGCAAAATCTTGAATATGCAGCACTCCTTTTCGGTCGACGACAAAAAGAGTCTGACCAGAGGGTGAAAAGCGCATAGCTGCTGCCTCCCTTACTGAAGCTGCCTCTGCCACTGAGGTCACCACCACTATCTTTCGAATATTGTTGAAGGAGGACTCTGCTTGCATCATGTACACGAGACCACATTTATCGAGGAACGCAACAGCGTCCTCTCTGGGCGAGACACACGAAGAGTGGATGCTAGAGCCCACTTTCTGCACTCGCAGTTTGAGAGAGGCCTGGGAGACCGTCATGGCCGGGTCATCACGGATTTCCAAAACAATGGGTGCCGAATCTTGGGCCACGGAAGTGACCACCATGCGCCTTTTGTTTTGAGGGAAAAATGCACAAGAAGTGATGCCCTCAGACTCGGGAGATTCATCATTTCTCCTTGCTGTTTTCATTACCAGTCTTGGAGATGTCGGGTGCTCGATGGAGATGGCGACAATTCTATACCTTGTGGAACACGTCAGCATTGATTCATCAGCAGAAAATGACAGGCTCGTGATAGGATCTTTGTACGGAGCCTTCATTGCAATGTTTTGTTGTGATGACAGCAAGTGGATTACAATCATGGGTTGGTCAGCTTTGGTCAGTACAGCACATGCCACAAGTGACGAGCCCGGCGACATCTCCATACAAAGAATTGGAAATTGGGATGTATGCTGGTAAACAAGGTTGAAAGAGTTTCCGACAAATGAGTAAACTCTAAGTACTCCAAATGAAGAAACGGTCGCTAACATAGTGTCGCTCATAGACACATGGTGGATATGCTCAAACTCCTGATCCTCGGGGGATTTAACAAGAATAGTAGGAGGGTCGTTGAAATCAAACGGTACAGAGTAGAGGGTAAGAGTTGTCGTTCCCACAAGCATAAATTTAGATGCATCTGGTGAGATGGCTGTTAAGAAAGAAGGCGAGCGAGCGAACAATTGGCGCTGCTGGGTCGCGTGCTCAAATTGCATCCTGTACGAGGGGAAAGATTTGGCAAAAAACACTTCACGCTGAGCAATGACAATCTGCTGGTAGGCTGCTGATAGAGAAGTGTGGCGGGAGGGGGACATTGCAAAGCCGTGAGGAAATGCTGAAGCAAGATTAGGGATAGGGGCCATGGATGACACGGAACTGCTGCTACTAGTTCTTCCACCTTGGCTTGAGGTTGAAGGGGTTCGCGAAACCAGAGGCATGGGAGAGCTATTAGCAGTGGAAGATTGTAGTACTGCTAGAGAGGTCGTAGCATCTCTAAAGAGTTGCAATAATCCGATTTTTTGCTGCCTCTGCGTCGCTTCAATACCCATGGACAACTTGGAAATGCGATTTGGGGATTTGGACAAGGTTGAATTGGACTCTGAGCGTATCAGCGTCAAATCTATGTTGGTTGTGACATTGTCCATTGAGTCGTAATCCACAACAGAAACGTGGGAGGGAGCTGAGGAGCGGGTTTTTGTGAGTGTGTGGCCATCAAAGGCACGGGCACCGAGTTCGGCCCGTTTGTTGAGAACCTTTTTGCGTAAATTTTTGAGAGTAACGAGCGGGGCGACATGCTGCGCAGCTCTGCCACATTGAGGACAAACACCTTGCTGGGCAGGAAAGAGGTCATATTCGACAATGCACTGACAAGAAAGAAGCACGGGGTTATTCCATGGGAGATCGGCTTCTAGAGAGTCGAGAAATGAGTCCCATTCAGAGAAGGGAGATGAGATCAGGCCGCCGTGGGCGCTCATTGTGGGCTATCATATATTCACTGGGAGGGGGTGGAGGTTTTGACCAGAGGCTGGGACAGGAGTGAGAGTAGCGTATTGGAAAGACTGAGTAGTAGGTGGAAAGGCAGAGAGCTTGCCAAATGTTGAGCTTGTCACTGGTTCAGTTTAATGGCGGTATGGTTTATAAGTTTGATTTTGGTGGTTGGTTTTAGCAGTCAAAACCTTGGATTGGGAATGGAATTCCAGTGTGTAGCTTGTGTAGCTTTGTATTCGTGGAAAAAAAATGCCCTGGAGATTGGAAAGGAGGTGCTGGCCGAGTTGGGAGGCACGACTTCACCTCTAGAGAGCAGGGGCTGTTCGGCTGGAATCGTCAGGTGGCGGCGGCAACGACAGCAGAGGAGGGGGATGTCGTCAAGGCGGGGAGAGATCTCCTGAGGCTCGTCTGCAGACGTGAGCAGTGCAGAAGTGGAATAAAAAGAGACGATCAACCGGTAAGACAGAAGGTCTGGGGTCGCCAATGGTGCACGGGATAAGGGATATTTTTAAATGTGAGTTCTGCAGTCCTCGGATAGGGCTGCTTTCCGCTTTCACATGCGTTCGGTCTCGATCTGACCATTCTTTCCACAGGCTAAACCAACTTTTTGAAAATTTCTTTTCCAGCTTGAGATAAGATGTCCCTGTAGGGCTCCGTTTTTCGGGGAGCGGTGGAAGGGGTGGCAGGGGAGTGAGTGACGATGAGGTGGGGCAAGAAGCGAGTAAGACGGGCTGGGAAATGGGAGGGGAGAATAATTCGCGAGCAGAAGACAGATCAGCCAGCCAAAGCCGTTCTTACACAATATCCACTTGCACATCCCCCAAAGAGCATAAGACTCGGGCTTTTATTCGGCCGTACCTGCGCGTCAAAGTAGCCTTGCAGCTTAGGGCCTCACAAAAACACTTGGCGGCCCCACTTGCTTTGGCCCAGAGTAGCATGGCAGGGTCCCAGGAAATCCGGGTAAGGACCTGCTCGGTGTCACAAACACGGGTTGTACGATACATAATTCCACAGCTTATCGCAATTTCGCCGTTGGAGACACGCGGTCAACTGCTAGCTTAGATTACGGAAGGGTGTTCCCCGAAGCAGCTCGTTAATGATGTTGCCCTTAACGAGCGTCTCCTCCACAATGCCCTGGATGTGCTTGGGAAACACGCGTCCGTACCAAATAGTGTCGTTTGCAAGGTGCAAAATGACGTTTCCGGCAAAGGCATGGCCGCCAATGTGCGAGCATATGGAAACCTGAGCTGCAATGCCCTGTTTTTTCAGAACTGCTCGAAACTCATTTTGAAGGAGGGGCGCCAGGTCGCCGCATCGCTTGTCACGTGAGTCATGCCCGCAGATGAGAATGACGGGCTCAATAAGCGGCACGTACCTGAGCTGCTGCTGGCGGGCACTTTCTAAATTTAAGGGCGCAGCCCCGTCGCCGACAACCTCAGTCAAAAACCGGTTCATCTCAGCCTCGGGAATTGCCGGGAAATGCACCCGGTCAGGGAACACCGTTAGGGCCAGATGCTGGGCTTGCTGGGACACCGGCAAGTCGCAGGCTGTGACTAGCGGGGGATTCTCGGGCCAGAACTCAGAGCTGCGCAGCGCCGTCAGTGATTCGATTAAAGGATCATGCTTGATGTCTTTCGGCCAGTCGCTGTGGCTAGTGTGTACAACAATCTGCTTACTGTGGTATGCCGGTGGCGGCAGATTTTTACCAAATTCTATCGCGTCTTGGTATTGGCTCTCGCAGTAGGTGCAGCCAGTGTCGTAGGAGGGCGGCGGGCACTTGGCAATTCGCTGCTGACGCAAGGCCGCTTGCGAAAACGCACGGGCAAACCCGAGAGATCGCAGCATTGATTTTTCTACGGCGCACAGCGTCAGGGATTAGCGACTTGGCGGGGGCTTTTATGCAGACTTCATGTTGGACTTGCCTGCGGCTGACTCACTTCTGAAATTTCATTTTCTGGTAGGATCCCGAGAAATTCGGATAGACAGCCGAGTCTGATCCGAAACACGGCAAAAGCACAGATCAACCTGCCAAAAGAGGCGAAAACTGATTTGATTTGAACCGGATTCCATAACAGAGCTGACATTTGCGGCTTGCATCTTGTCGTAGTTCTGCAGCGTTTGCTTTGCTCCTGGCCCCGCACCGCTCAGCCTAGAGCGCGATTCCCATCAAATGACCACCTGCCAAGTCTGCCAGACCCAAGAATCTAAATACAAGTGCCCCAAATGCGCTGCTCCATATTGCTCTTTGACTTGCTTCAAGTCCCACAAGTTGGAGTGTCAACACCTTGTTGCGACAGACACGGCTCCGCCATTGAGCGTCGAAGCTGATTCTTCTGCCACAGAATCCCACTCAAAAGCATCCACTAATTTACCCACCCTTCTCAATGATCCTCAAATAATCCATTTGCTCAAGTACCCTGCCCTGAGACACCATCTAGTCTCTGTCTATCAGATCCTAACAGATGCAAAAGTATCGGGTGAAGACACCCCGCAAGGCAGGCGAGCTGTGGCACTGAAAAAGCTCAAGTCGCTGAGAGATGGGACCGAGAAAAACTTACTGGTTCAGGAATTTTGCGATAGGTTGCTGGAGCTGCAGCCTTTAGCTGACTAGACAGTCTATGCGAGCAAGCGGAAGGCTGCCAGTTTCAGCCCAGTAAGGTAGGTTTTGACTGACATGCAGTAGCTGCCAGCGCGAATTGCCAATCTAAATTGCATAATACATAGGCTTGGGTCGCATGAAACTCAACTAAGCTTTGCCTGGTCCTGCTCTGTTCAGAACTGACCACTTGGGCGATGAGGACTGCGAAAGCAAAGCCAAAAGACCTGAGAGCATCCTGGTTTTAAATTTCTCTCAAATAAAAACTTTATAATCTCCAGCAGTGTATATCTCCCATGAATTCTCCTGTAATTGAACAGTTTTAGCCATACTCTTTTACTCATTAACTCCCTTCCCCGCGAAAATTTCCACCTATGCACCTATCGCGCAGTGCTCATCTGATTCACACCGCACTGAACCGAAGAACAAGCCGGATCAGAAAGATGGCTGCCGCTCCACTTGTTTGGATTGACTGTGAAATGACCGGACTCGACTCTAAAACCGACTGCATCATTGAAATATGCTGCCTTGTAACCGATGCCAATCTCCAGCTGATTGAGCCTAATGGATTTGAAGCAACAATCCATTGCCCCAAGGAAAAAATGGACAAAATGAGTGAATGGTGCGTCAAACATCACGGGGAGAGCGGGCTTACTCAGCGGGTCATTGAATCCACAAACTCAGCCCAGAGTGTCGAAAATGATCTCTTGAAGTATCTCAATGAACACATCCACCCCAACAAGGGTGTCCTGGCGGGGAATTCCATTCACCAGGATCGCTTATTTCTTGTCAATGAATTTCCTCGCCTCATAGACTTTTTGCATTACCGCCAGGTTGATGTTTCGACGCTGACCGAGATTGCAGCCCGGTTCAATCCAAGCATTTTGGAGAGCAAGCCTCGCAAGAAGCATGCCCACACCGCAAGAGCAGACATTCTAGAGTCGATAGAGGAGCTGAAATGGTTCAGGGAGAACTATCTGATTGGTCCTGGTGAGAGAAAGGTTTCGAACGCTGCCAGCACTGATTAGTGGTGTGCTCGTTTCTGCACATCCAACAAATGCCCCAGGGTGGCTCGTTAATGGAGATTGCGCGGTATATATTAAGCGAGATCCAAGATTCCCATCATAAATGGATTTCAAACGTGGGCCCTCCATTTCCCGCCATTGCCACTTCCGCCTGCCCTAGCCGAGGAACCCTCCCAAGATGTGCGGGGCACACCTACCCACTTCAACGCATCCCCAGACTATTCCACCTAACGCTCCCAGCTTCAGATAAACCTAGATCAGATAAAGATATAAAGATCCCTTCATCATTGTCAATTGCCTACCACAACAATGAGCGAGGAACGAATCATTTCCCACATGAACAAGGACCACAATGCCTCCCTCCAGGACTACGTCATCTATTACAATAGGAGGAACATCAGCGGCAAGAAGGTGGCCATGACGGCTATTACCCTTGACAGCGTTTCCATTGACATTCTCGGTTCAGATGGGTCAGTCGACAAGACAGTAGTCAAGCTTGATCCTCCAATGGGATCGATGGCCGATGCCCGTACGCGATTGGTGGATATGGCGCACGAGGCAGCCACTGCTCTTGGCAAATCGCCCTTTACCGTTGGTGGGCCAAAATCCACACTGTCGGCACACCTCAATCACGCTGTTTTTGTTGCTCTTTACTTGGCCGGATTGAAGCCTTCTCTGCTCAAGGTGATTGGTCTCTCCTCCCCGTTGCTGATTAAGTATGTGCCATACCTGGCCGTTACCATCTTTGCAATTCACGTTGCCGAAAGCTATTTTGTTCTACGCCCCAAGCTTTACAAATATCGTACCCCAGCGCAGGACCGCTTGAAGTGGTATCTCTTCATGATTCTTGGCGGTGTCCCCACCACCTTCCAGTTCAACAGACAGGTTGATGAGATCACTGGTAAGCACTAACATCTGCAAAGCATTTAGAAGAATTATCCATTAGCGTGATACGTAGCAATAAAACAAATATATATATTCTCAAGTCCTTCTGACTCGCTTTCAAACAATCTCCTTCTCCTCAATCGACACGTACTTTGAGAAGGTTCCGCTTCGGCTGTCTCCGAGGGTGGCCTCACGGCTCATCTCATCCTTGAAGTACAGACGCTTGCAAAACTTGTAAGCTTCCATTGCCATGACGAACAGAACAAGACCCCCAAAAGCGCAGGCCCATTCCCATGAGATTGGTGCATGCTTGAACACAACCCTGTTCAGGCCAGGAATGTGCACAACAGGGAACGCAGACACAAATCCAATGACGATAGACCAGAAGAGAAATCTGTTGGACCAGATATCTTTGAGTGGCTGGGTCCAAGGGGTCTTAGACTCAGGGTGCATTCTAAAAAAGGATCGTCTCAAGTCGACAACTTCCCAGGCCAGAACAAGCAAAGCCCATGTCATAGCAGCAAACGCAGTAGAACGACCTCTAAAGACCCATTGACAAGAATCTGAGAATTTTTCGTTGCAAAACTCACCAAGGTGTGCAGTATCCCCGTAAACAATACCGACAAACAACACAACACAAATGATGGCAAGAATGATACCAACAACAATCATGTCCACGATCAGTTCCCAAGTGAATACTGCTGACTTGGGGTCTTTAGGCTTTTTGTCCATAATATCAACAGATGCTTTTTCCATACCCAGGCCCATTGCAGGGAATGAAGAAGTAATCATGATAATCCACAGAATTTCAACAGGAGAGAGAGGGAAAACAGAAACACCAGAATCATCTTTGAATGCAAGACCAATCATCAAAAAGAGTGCTTGAGAGATGTTTCCTGCCAACAGATGGAGAACAAATTTTTGGATGTTTTCGGTCATACGGCGACCCTCCTCAACGGCGTTGAGAATAGAAGCAAAGTTATCATCAGACAAAACAATGTCAGCAGCATCCTTGGCAACATCAGATCCATTCATACCCATCGCAATTCCTACGTCAGCCCTCTTTAAAGACGGTGAATCGTTAACACCATCACCAGTCATGGCACTGAATTTCTTGCGGCGATTCAAAGCCTCAATCATGCGCACCTTGGTGGTAGGCGAACAGCGAGCAATGACAAGAGGAAGAAGTGGAAGTTCATCAATTTCGTCGTCAGAAAGCTTATCAAACTGACCTGCGGTCATCACCATAGATCGCGATACAGCTGGAGGAAGACGATCAAAGTCATGAGGAAGGATAGCAACTTGCTTAGCAATAGCCTGAGCGGTACCAATATGGTCACCAGTGAGCATATGAACATCAATACCAGCATTATGGCACTTGAGGACAGCCGGTTTTGACTCGGGTCTGGGTGGATCATAAATACCAACAAGTCCTTTAAATTCAAGACTGTGCTCAATGTCTTCTCTTTCAGTACCTTTTGCAGGAACCGACTCCATCTTTTTGGAAGCAAATGCCAAGACGCGCAGTCCTTCACTGGACATCTCATCCACATTCTTCATGATGTAGTCTTCCTCCTCAGCAGAGATTCCATCACAGATAGGAAGTAATCTATCAACAGCACCTTTAGTAAATAAAAAGTGCCCATTTTCCTGTGTTCTGTAAATCACACTCATACGCTTGACAGAAGAATCGAACGGGAACTCTTCAACTCTCTGGTACTTCTTATCAGTTTCTTCGAGACGATCATCTTCACCACACACCCAGCGAGGTCTCTGCCAATTGAATCTGGAAACAAGAACTTGAATGGCAATTTCCGTTGGGTCTCCATTGGCTTTCCAGCTGTCACCTTCTTTTACAACGTTGGCAATATTAGCAGTGGAAGCAATATCAAGCCACTCGGTGAAGGCGGTGGGGAATTCTTGCTCGGTGAATCGGAAATCGCCGAACTTTGGCTTGACAAAAGTGGGAGTTGCAGATGTTTCAGTGGAACTGGAGTGCTGCTCATCTTCATCAGCAAGAAATTGAGTGGTTCTATTGCGAGGTGGCGCGTGATCAGCCGGTGCTGCGGTACCAACTGGTGAAGCCTCGGTGAACTCAATTTTGCCCACAGTAGGGTTGAAAGGCTCAGAAGTTTCAGAGATAGAAATGGTTCCAAAATTTGGAACCCAGCAGCTTTTTACAATCATCTTTCCTTGAGTGAGGGTACCAGTTTTGTCGGAGCAAATGTTAGTCACGGACCCAAGAGCTTCGAGAGAATCCAGTTTGCGCACAATGACATTTCTCTCGGACATAGCTTTGGCGCCCATGGCCATGGTGATAGTGAGAACAACAACTAGAGAAGCCGGAATCATGGAGATGGCAACGGCAATAGCGTAAATGGCAACTTCCTTATCCACGGCAAACTTTTGTGCGGCCATGACAACAATAGCAAGAATGACAGCCACAGCAAATAGATAGATGGCAAATCGAGCGAGCAATCTGTGAAGAGGAGTGCCCTCGTTGATGCCCAAAAATGAAGCGGTCATGTCATAGAGAGTGAGAGTTACAGCCTTGAAGTAAGCCTTAGCAGTAGCGTTGCCCTCTTCATCGCGCTTTACCTTGCGAATTTTGGACTTGCCCGTGTCGTTGAGAGACTGCGCAATCTGACCGATTTCAGTGTTCATTCCAGTTGCAACGACAATGGCTGTGGCTCTGCCCTTGGAAATGGTGGAAGTTGCATACATCATATTGACTCTGTCACCAACCGGGCAGTCTGGCGGGAAGGTGAAATGTGGGTCCTTGGAGATTGGAACAGACTCACCAGTGAGCATTGCTTCATCGCATTCGAGGTTAGCAGAAGTGATAATACGGCAATCGGCGGGGACGGTATCGCCGACCTTCACAAAGACAATATCGCCCGGAACAAGCTCTTTGGAGTGGATGGTGCTGTCTTGGCCATCACGCAAGATATGGGCAGTAGGGGAGGCGAGTTGTTTAAGCGAGTTCATGGTCTTTTCGGCCTGGATCTCTTGGATCGCGCCAACTGCAACATTGATGACAAACACGCCACAAATGACACCACCGGCAATATAGTCTTTGATGCCAAAAGAAATGGCCATCGAGATGAGGAGCACGAGGACCATGGCGTTGCAAATATGGTGAATCAGGATCTTGGGAATAGAGACGCCACCTTCATCTGTGAGCTTATTCAGCCCATATGTTTTCTGCAAAGACGAAACCGCAGAAGACGTGAGTCCAGTGTCTTCGTTGGAGCTGAAGTGCTCTATGCACTGTGTGGCCGTTTGGGCCCAGCCCACAAAGGAAGAGCTAGGAGGGTTATCCAGTGTCTTGGATCCATCAGTTTGTTTATGATCCATGTTATCTATGGTCCAATAAATTGGTGGGGATTGAGTTACTCTTATAATTGGCAACGGCGCAACCAGAGTCCGGCCTGGTCTTGGCATAACCGTATGCCAAGCCTCAACAGGGCTTGGAAATCACGGCATTAGGCCGCCTCGGATCTGGAGGCCGGAAGCAAGAGTTCCGTTATCTGTGAGCCGAAATAAATTTTGCAAACACAATTTTCAGGCATATCAAGATCATGCCAAGCTCCGAGATATTTTCCACGGCCGTCACCGGCCATGGGGATTTTTCGTAGGCTGCGATGAGCTTCCAGAAGGGGTGGAGACGATATGGAAGCCTGGGAGGTTGCGGCCACTTGCCCCAGTCGACTTGTTAATCGTGCATAATACCAAGAGCGCCAAGTTGCCAAGACGAATCTTGGCGAAACAAGAGACTCTCGGTGAAAGATAACGAGCCCTGAAAAATCCCAGAGGCTAGATCTGAACTGTGCCAAATGCTCTCGCTTGTCCTTTTTTTTCCCCCGCCGAAATCTAGCCAAGAATCCGCCCGTTTGACTAGTGGGCTGACAGTCAGGGCGTGCTGCTGTGGCCACCGCAACGGCCGTTGTGGTACTGATTATGACGCGGCCTTGCTGATTGCCTGCTACTCCCTGCCCTGGGCTGCAAGTTTTAGGTTTTGCCAAGCCTCGTAAAGTATCTAAGCCGCAGGGCGGGTGGTCAGGTGACGAGGAGGTTGGGCGCAGGGCGGTCACGTTTTCCCCTCCCAGACCAGAGAAACTCCGACTGAAGAATCCCGGGGCTCGCCTGCAGCAAGGTGAAAAACTAGGGCAGGGCCAAGCTGGCCAAGCCCTTAGCGTTTCAAACTGAGCATTAACGGTGTGCTGCAAATAGCTTGTTGCAACAACTGTTGGATCTTGGCTGGACACAAGCTTTATGGCAGGCACGCTAAGATTCCAGAGCTGCGTGGTAATTTAATATAATAAAAACTCCTGATAACTTACAATAATGAGCGAAAAAAGGACAGAGCAGACGGATTTGCTTCTCGAACAGCAGGCCAGAAGCAAAACAGTCGGTATCCCAGACCGCCTAGTCCGATTCATAATCCTCGCTGGCACTCTGAGGCACTGTGTCGTCCTCATCTTCATCCTCCACGACGGACCACTCGCTGCCATCACGTGCATGGTTCTCAGTAGGCGTCGGATAATCACCCATGGCCGTGTCCTTGGCTAGCTCGGCTGCGGTGGGCGGCGCCGGAGGAGCCATGGAGAGCGTGTGGTGCAGCGAAGTCCACATGGCATCGAGCCGCGCTTCAGAGAGCTCGAGCGCCTTATAAAATTGACGAATGTTGGACTTGCGCTTCGCCATTTGCTGGGCAATCAACGCCAGGGCCACCTGCGGATCGGCCTGGGCAGGCGAGCAGCTGCCCCTGCCCTGCAGTGACTGGTCATAAAGCGACGCATAGATTGAGTAGGCGTCTGGCTCGTCCCGCACAAGCCACACCAGTAGGTTGCGCCTGTCGGTGCGGTAATCGTCCCAGGAGATTCCGGGCTCGCTTTCGGCCCGCAGTACGCGGTACCCCACGAATCGCGTCTCGAGCTCGTGCGTGAGCTTATCAAAGCAGTCGTTGAAGACCCACTGCAGAAAGTGCAGGTCGGCTGGCTCAGTTTCGCGGTAGTCCTTAATGAACTGCGGTGTATTGACAGGCATCTTCTCGACTCTCAGAAAGCTGTTGGCAGCATCTAGTCGGCACGAGATCAAAATGTAGCGGTTGTTGTCGGAGAGCTCCTGGCTGTCAACGATCTGTGGGGCAGCGCTCTGGGAACTAGCGGTCGCAGGCCCGGGAATCGTATCCGACAGGGTAGTGACTGAAGGGCTACGGAACATATCGAGGTTTGAAGTGGTGGGTCGTTAGGTGACGTGCTGGTGGTGATGAGTCCAGAGTGTGACGGGCCGGTGGTGTTGCTATTGGTAAAGCGATGTCACGATGGCCTGAACGAATGGTTGTGACTGGTAAGAGTGAGGAATGTTGGGTACACAGGAAGAGGGGCTAAGGGCGGTCCAGGGGGGGGTGGTGTTCACCTGAATTTAATTATTTGGAGGAGGCGGAACGGGCTGTGGTGGAAGCAGCAGTCGGGGTCTATGTGACCATCACCCAGAGCGCTGTAGTGCTGTGAGTCGAGTATAAAATAAGGACGGAGGGACTGGGCCTGTTCTGACCTCAGCCGCGTCCTTCTTTTTCGTCTCAGTAGGAGAAAAGAGCCTGTTTACGCGTCGCTTGCCCCACAGTCCCTTGCGCTGCGCTGTCAAATTCGCCTGCTGCTCACGCTAGCTCTGCTGTGTGCCATGTGTCCCTCCTGCAAGAGCTCCTTATCTCGTCAGAGTGGTGCTTATCAGCGATGGGGTTAGGGCGGCACTTCAGCCAGGTGGCTGATGGGACGGACGAGGCACGCGGCAGGCGGGCAGGGGGAGGAGGAGCTGGGATAAAATGGCTCAACCGCGACTTGTAAATGCCCTGTGCCGAGAGCGTACGCCAATTTGAGGAGACAATCTGCTGGGGGCCGACGTGGTAATTGTGGTAATGACGACGAAAGTTGGTCTGCCTAGAGCAGGCCAAGTTTGGGGCGGGGTGAGAATCTACCAGCTCAGAAGCCTTGCCAAGAGCAAGAAGTGCAGAGCCCGGCTGAGCTTCGCACCAGTCAGTTTACGCTTATTGCGCCCTCTATTGAGCTGGATTGTGGAGCAACTTCCCGCTCCAATATTGGCGATCAAGCCTGCACCCCATTCCGTGAACCGCCGTAGGTATGACCCCATTTGGCCAAAATTTATCCCAACATCCTAGCAGCAGAGTGGACACCCGGTGTACGGCTGTGCATTTTTTTTTTGTTGGAATTTCAACAGGTCAACAACGCCTTAGAGGGCGGCGACCGGAACAATTTCGTGCCTGGCCCTCAGCGCGCGCCAGACAAGCCCCAACCATCGTCTGGTGAGAAGTGCACCGGGGCAAAAAAAAAGCTTTGAATATAGAAATTGACCTAAATGTAATGAATCTCTGTTACTACACCCTAATTTTACCGCTCAACTATCCTATCCCGTCACCCCTGCCCTCGCACTTTTTTTTCCTCCCTTCTTCCTTCGCCCCGGCCCCAACAAGCCTGCGCCCAACACTCAACACTTGCAGGATGAGTCCCTGGGCAACAAAAGACGGCCAGTGCCACTACGTCTTCCTCTCCACCACCCCAATTGCTCATCATGAAAGCTGAAGTTGAGCAAGAATTGGCCCATGTGCTCCTCACCGAGCTCCTGGCCTACCAGTTTGCCTCCCCCGTCCGCTGGATTGAGACCCAGGACGTGATCCTGTCCGGCTACAACGCTGAGCGCATTGTCGAAATTGGACCTTCGCCAACGCTGGCTGGCATGGCCCAGAGAACACTCAAGGCCAAGTACGAGTCGTACGATGCTGCCCTTTCGCTCAACCGTCAGGTTTTGTGCTACTCCAAGGACACAAAGGAGATTTACTACACCCCTGATCCGCCTGCCCCGGTTGAGGCTCCTGCCTCAGAGGCTTCTGCTGAGACTTCTAGTGCTTCTGCTGCTGCTGCTGCCCCAGCTGCTGCTGCTCCAGCCGCTGCTCCGGCGGCCGCTCCTTCGGGCCCTGTCGCTGAGACCCCTGACACCCCTGCCACCGCTCTCCAGGTGCTCCACTCCCTGGTTGCCCAGAAGCTCAAGAAAACCCTGGACCAGATCCCACTTTCCAAGTCCATCAAGGATCTTTCCAACGGTAAGTCGACCGTCCAGAACGAGATTCTAGGTGATCTCGGCAAGGAGTTTGGCGCCACCCCTGAGAAGCCCGAGGAGACCCCTCTTTCGGAGCTCGCCGAGCAGTTCCAGGACACATTCAACGGTGCTCTTGGCAAAGTTTCGGCCTCCCTTGTTTCTCGTTTCATCTCGTCCAAGATGCCCGGTGGCTTCAACATCACCTCCGCTCGCAAGTACCTGTCTGAACGCTGGGGTCTTGGCTCTGGCCGCCAGGACTCTGTTTTCCTCATGGCTATCACCCTCGAGCCCAAAGATCGTTTTGGTTCTGAATCGGACGCCAAGGCCTTCTTTGATGATGTTGCTCAGAAGTACGCCGCCGCAGCAGGCATCTCTCTTTCTTCTGCCTCCGCTGGTGGAGCCGGCGCTGGTGCCGGTGGTGGTGCCGTAATTGACTCCGCCGCTTTCGATGAGCTCACCAAGGACCAAAAGTATCTCGTTCAGCAGCAGCTTGAGCTCTTCGCCAAGTATCTGAAGGTCGATCTCCGTGAGGGCGACAAGGCGTTTGTCAAGCAGAAGGAAGCTACCGAAGTTCTTCAGGCAGAGCTTGATCTTTGGATGGCCGAGCACGGCGAAGTGTATGCCACCGGAATCAAGCCTGCTTTCTCTCCTCTCAAGGCTCGTACCTACGACTCCTACTGGAACTGGGCCCGCCAGGACTTGCTCAAGATGTACTTCGATATTATCTTTGGCAAACTTTCTAACGTTGACCGGGAAATTGTAGCCCGTTGCATTGCCATCATGAACCGTGCCAATCCTGCTCTTCTTGACTTTATCCAGTACCATATGGACCACGTGCCCACAGAAAGAGGCTCCACCTACAAGCTTGTCCATGAACTTGGAACCCAGCTACTTGCCAACTGTACCGAAGTCCTCAACGAGAAGCCTGTCTACAAAGATGTCTCATACCCCACTGGTCCTAAGACTGTTGTCGATGCCAAGGGTAACATCAAGTACGAGGAGGTCTCGAGATCTGCTCGCAAGCTTGAGCAGTACGTTATTGAAATGGCCGAGGGTAGCGAGGTGACTAAGGATCCCTCTGCTGGCTCGCTCCTTTCTGCTGATCTTGGATCTCTCTACAAGGCTTTGTCCAAGGAAGCCTCCTCTGCTACTCAGTCCAAGCTCGATGCTATGTACAAGGAGTTTGCCGCCCTTATCGAAGAGCAACAGAAGTCTATTGCAGCTGCGTCTGACTCTGAGCGCGTCAAGCTTCATGCTGAGAGAGTTCCTCTGCTTCACCTCAAGAAGAAAGCTGGCGACGCTTGGGACTACTCCCGTGAATACTCTCAAATGTACCTTTCTGGACTTGAGAAGGGCGCTCGTGAGGGTATGACCTTTGCCAACAAGACTGCACTTGTCACTGGTGCGGGTGCTGGCTCCATCGGTGCTGACATTCTGCAAGGTTTGCTTGCTGGTGGTGCTAAGGTGGTTGTCACCACTTCCAGATTTTCCAGAGAGGTCACCGAGTTCTACCAGTCCATGTACACCAGATACGGCTCTGCTGGTTCTACTCTTGTTGTCGTGCCTTTCAATGCTGCCTCTAAGGGTGACTGCAAGAACCTTATTGACTACATCTACGGCAAGGGTAAGGAACAGCTTGGATGGGACTTGGACTTTATTATCCCCTTTGCTGCCATTCCTGAGAACGGCATCGAGATTGATAGCATTGACTCCAAGTCAGAGCTCGCTCACAGACTTATGCTCACCAACGTTCTTCGAATGCTTGGCTACGTCAAGGCGAAGAAGGCTGACAACGGCTATGATACTCGTCCTGCTCAAGTTGTTCTCCCTATGTCTCCTAACCACGGCACTTTCGGTTCTGATGGTCTCTATTCTGAGTCCAAGCTGTCTCTTGAGACTCTTTTTAACAGATGGTACTCCGAGTCCTGGGGCGATTACCTCACCATCTGTGGTGCTATCATTGGCTGGACTCGTGGCACTGGTCTCATGTCTCAGAACAACATTGTTGCTCAGGGTATCGAGGCGCTTGGAGTGCGCACTTTCTCGCAAAAGGAGATGGCTTTCAATATTCTTGGTCTGTTGACTCCTCAGATTGTTCGCCTGTGTCAGTCTGAGCCTGTTTGGGCCGACCTGAATGGTGGACTTCAGTTTATTCCCAACATCAAGGATATTTCTTCTTCTCTTCGTAAGGAGCTTGTTGATTCCTCTGAGCTTCGCAGAGCCGTTTCCCTTGAGACTTCTCTAGAGCATAAAATTGTCAACGGCCCCGATGCGGACCTTCCTTACCAGAAGGCCTTTATTCAGCCAAGAGCTAATCACAAGTTCGACTTCCCTACTCTCAAGTCTTACGATGATCTCAAGAAGATTGCGCCAGAGATGGAGGGTATGCTTGATCCTGAGAAGGTTGTGGTCATCACCGGCTTCGCTGAGGTCGGCCCTTGGGGTAATTCAAGAACAAGATGGGAGATGGAGTCCGAAGGAGAATTCTCTCTTGAGGGTGCCATCGAGATGGCCTGGATCATGGGTCTCATCAAGCATCACAACGGTCCGCTGAAGGGTAAGCCATACACTGGCTGGATCGATGCCAAAACCCAGGCTCCAGTGGACGACAAGGATGTCAAGGCCAAGTATGAAAAGTACATCTTGGACCATTCTGGTATCCGTCTGATTGAACCTGAGCTGTTCAACGGCTATGACCCTAACAAGAAAATGTTCATGCAGGAGGTTATTGTCGAGCACGACCTTGAACCTTTTGAGACTTCCAAGGAGGTTGCTGACCAGTTTGTCCTTGAACAGGGCGACAAGGTTGAGTGCTTTGAGATTCCCGAGACTGACCAGTGGACTGTTCGTTTCCTGAAGGGCGCTAAAATTTATGTTCCCAAGGCTCTCAAGTTTGACCGCTTTGTTGCTGGCCAAATTCCTACTGGCTGGGACGCCAAGAGATATGGTATTGGTGAGGATATTACATCTCAGGTCGATCCTATTACCCTCTATGTTCTTGTTTCTACTGTGGAGGCTCTTCTTTCGTCTGGTATCACCGACCCTTACGAGTTCTACAAGTACGTTCATCTTTCTGAGGTCGGTAACTGTGCCGGTTCTGGTATGGGAGGTGTCTCTGCTCTCAGAGGCATGTTCAAGGACAGATTTCTTGATAAACCAGTCCAAAATGATATTCTCCAGGAGTCCTTTATCAACACTATGTCAGCTTGGGTTAACATGCTTCTGGTCTCCTCTTCTGGTCCTATCAAGACCCCAGTCGCTGCTTGTGCCACTGCTATCGAGTCTGTTGACAACGGTGTTGAGCTCATCATGAGCGGTAAGGCCAAGATTTGCATTGTTGGTGGTTATGACGACTTCCAGGAAGAGGGCTCTTACGAGTTCGCTAACATGAAGGCCACTTCTTCTGCTGTCGAGGAGACTGCTAAGGGTAGAACTCCTGCCGAAATGTCGCGTCCTGCTACTACTACCAGAGCTGGATTCATGGAGGCCCAGGGTTCCGGTATTCAGATCATCATGAACGCCAAGCTTGCTATTGAGATGGGTGTACCGATCTATGGTGTTTGCGCTCTTACTGCCACTGCTTCCGACAAGATTGGTAGATCCGTTCCTGCTCCAGGAAAGGGTATTTTGACTACCGCTCGTGAGAGCACTCCCAAGATTCCTGCCAGAATCCTTGATATCAAGTACCGTAAGAGACAGCTTACAAAGAGACAGTCTCAGATCAACGATTGGATTTCTGAAGAATTCTCTTACCTTGCTGACGAGACCGCTTCTCTGCCTGAGGCTGAGCGTGCTGAGTACTACAAGGAACGCTCTGCTGAAATTGAAGACGAAGCTCAGCGCCAGCACAAAGAGGCTCTCAGCACCTGGGGTAACGAGTTCTACAGACAGGATCCTCGTATCGCGCCTCTCCGTGGTGCCCTTGCCACTTACAACTTGTCTATTGATGACCTCGGAGTTGCCTCTTTCCATGGTACTTCCACCAAAGCCAACGAGAAGAACGAGACGAACACCATCAATAATATGCTCAATCACCTTGGTCGCTCAAAGGGTAATCCTGTCTATGGTATTTTCCAGAAGTACCTTACTGGTCATCCCAAGGGTGCCGCTGGTGCTTGGATGCTGAACGGTGTTCTTCAGGTTCTTAACTCTGGCATCGTTCCTGGTAACAGGAATGCTGACAATGTTGATGAGCTCCTCGCCCAGTACGACAAGATTCATTTCCCCTCTATCTCAATGCAGACTGATGGAATCAAGGCCGCGTCTGTTACTTCGTTCGGTTTTGGTCAAAAGGGTGCTCAGGCCATCATTATTCACCCTGACTACTTCCTTGCTACCTTGAATAAGACTGACTACCTTGCCTACCAGAAGAAGGTCTCTCTCCGTTACAACAAGTCTTACAGATACCTCCACAACGCCATTGCGGAGAACTCTATGTTTGTTGCAAAGGATAAGGCACCGTACACTGATGAGCAGGAGATGACTGTTTATCTCGATCCTCTTGCTCGTGTCGACTACAACAAGAAGACGGAGAAGCTTGGATTTGCACCTAAGAAGATGATCAGAGCTTCTGCCCATGTTGGTTCTGGTCACACTGAGTCTGTCCTAAGCTCAATGGTCGGTCCCGATGCCAACGGTGTTGGTGTCGACGTTGAGGCTATCTCTGCCATCAACATCGAAAACGAGGTTTTCTTGGAGAGAAACTTCACTGACAGTGAGATTGCTTACTGCAAGGCTGCACCCTCGCCCCAGTCATCTTTTGCTGGCACTTGGGCGGCCAAGGAGGCTGTCTTCAAGAGTCTCGGCGTTGCCAGCAAGGGCGCGGGAGCTGAGCTCAAATCCATTGAGGTTGTGCGTGAGAAGGGTGCTCCCAAGGTGGTTCTTCACGGAGATGCCAAATCCGCTGCAGACAAGAAGGGTATTGCCTCTGTGAACATTTCAATCTCTCACTCGGACTACCAAGCTGTTGCGATTGCTGTCGCAAAATAATTTACCTCTTTTTAGCTGATTAAACATTATATTTTGATTATTGACTGAGATCCGCACCCTGCATCTGGGCGTGGGCGAGCAGAAGCTTATCCTCTATGGCAGTCTCTTCATCGATCCGTCGTCTTTTCGATTCAGTTCCAGCCAGTTCAGACTCTGGCATGATGTTGCTGTCGAGGTTATAGCTTGATGAAGGAGGTATATCACCGGGAAGAGTTGGTAAATCACGAACAGCTCTCAGTTCAGTTATTGCTTCTGTGTAGTCTTTAAGCAAAGACGAGAACATGGAGCGGAGTTGCTTAGTGGCAGCCTCACGCTTTTGAATATAATTCCCCAGAGAAGCAACGGATTGGAGATGAATATCTCTAGCTCTCTTGAATTGCCGAGAGTTCACCACACTATCGTCTTCCTCAAGTTCAGCCTCTGCCTTATCTGCCTCAACCTTTGCCTGATCAAGCATGAATGAGCCAGTGCCTTCTGAAACGGCAGCATGGATGGCAACTTCCATGAGCTCAGAGAACTCTATCATCATCCGATCGGGGTCTGCGATACGGATTGTGGAGTAGTCACGCGACCGGCGATTATTGATATTGACGTTGTCGAGTGACTTTAACTTGTCAACAACCTTGCTGGGATTGTACGGATGAGTTCCTGAAGCTTCCCAGGCATTGAGGATGTATCCCTCTGAAAAGGCTTCCTGCCGAGCCTGGAAATAGATGGAAGGCAGATCTCCACGACCCACTGGCTCAGGGGCAAGATGATGAGCACGCGAGATGTGTTCGTTAACAATGTCTTGTACCGAGTCTTTGAGTGCTTTAGGAATGAAGTAACTCATCGGTTGCAGTGCATGGGCAGTCCGCGAAGGGATAAGTAGCAATTCAATGTTATTGTCAAGACAGTAGGAGACAAATTCACCACAATGATGATTCGCATCGCCGTCAATGATGAGAGCACGACGCTCACCAGCAGCCCGCATTGCCGAAGCAGGGCCCCAGTTGTTTCTAAGCCAGCCCATCACAACAGCCTTGGAGCTCCAAATGCCATCCGAAGGACCCGATTCGCCTAAATTGGTCACATATTCTGGAGTAGAATCAGTACCACAGAGATAAATCGAAGGATGGATGGAGGAACCATCTTGACTGATGCACTCGATTACCGTATCCGAGGCTTTAAGGACACTTTTGCTACGCATCGGGCGTTCAAGTGATACCCGCAACTTGCGGTCGCCAATTGCATCTTCAATGATTGATGATTTAGACTTGGAGGATGACTTTTGCGCTGGTCCCATGGCGAGTTCCAGCTCAACCATGTTGTAAATATTGCTCGGCAAGATACCACGTTCTATGCATTGCTTGTGGTACGTCTCGAACCAGCGATGATATTTTTCCTTCCTTCGCTGAGTACGATCACTGTCGCGATCCAGCGGCCCGGTAGAGAGACTACGGACCTCAGGATGACGTCTCAAAAAGAGATCGACCCACTTGTGGCCTATTGTAATTGTTTCTTCTGGGGCGGTATCCTTCAATCGGGTGGAGCGGATGTAGATTGCCAAATCACAGAGCTGGTCTTTGGTGATTCGAAAACCTGTTTTGCATAGCTGTGTCACCCAAAGCACCAGTTTCACTTCTTCCTTGTTATCGAGCTTTTGTTGGTTGGCGTGGGACTCTTCGCGGGTGACACAGCCCAGTCTACGACGGTGGAGTGTGGACGATGGCACGTTCCAGTTGAGAGCAGCTTGAGAGCGACTGACTCCCTTGTCCATCTCAGCCAAAGCCCTCTTGACATCCTCTTCTGAATATCGCTTCTCGACCATGGTGTCCGTTGAAGGGTCTTAATGGAGCTTGTATAGTTTTGGTCGGGCCCAGGTTGGCTGGGATGTTTGTTTGGTTGGGTTGAGCCCTGAACTGGTGGCGAGGGTAATGCCGATGTCGGGGGCAGCCATGTGTAGGAAGGGCAGAAGTCTATATTTTGCAAACCTGGGCAATGAAGGGAAAAAAAGGCAGGAAAAGTCTCGAAATGCAAGGGAGAGAGAGCTTAAGGTATTGAGTATTTAAAAATTATGTCCCCCTAGTATTTTAATGGACTAACGTTAGCTTCTGCTCTCTGGAGCTCAGTCCTGGCGCTGGCAGTGTGTTACTGTGCCGGGTCTTGCTAATTTGGTCCAACTCTCTACCCCCTTTCTGAGCCTGGACGCTGCAATGACTCAGTAGCCCGTGCGAGAAGTTTAGCGGTGACCAAGGGGGTCACACTGCCTGGATAAGATAATGAGCAGGACTTTACCACGATAAAATAAACTGGTTGATATACTGTAGGAGGTCGTTGCACCCTTAGAGGCTGCGAAACTGCCCCCACCATAAAGCAGCCGGCGGAAAACCCGCCCTCTTCAGGCTAACAACCGAGCACGCGAAATGGCATCAGCAAGAGCCTGCGGCGATCCCGGCAAGCACGCTTGTTCCCCGGATAAGTCCCGCCTCCACTCCGTAATTGCCAGCAAAACTAGTCACACTCCCACTACCCTAGCCCAAAGTAAGAGTCCCTAACCAATATCCTCCCACTAGCCATCTGATAAAATCTCTCCCTCAGCTTATCAGATTTCGGCGTTGTGACTTCAACAAAAACCAGCCCTTCACCCCTTAGTCAACCACCCTCAGCGGCACCTAACCCTTTCGCTTTCGTTGACCAACACGCTTGCGCCTGTCACCCAATCTCATAGCTCTTTTTAATCTCCAGCATTAACCGAAATGGCTGTAACAGAAATAAGGTCGGACGACCAGTTCAAGGAAATCACCTCCGCTGTGCCGCGAGACCAGCTCATTGTCATTTACTTTCACACGGCCTGGGCAGAACCATGTTTGCAGATGACTCATGTGTTTTCTGCACTCTCAGACACCACCAAGGGGGCTCTGTTCCTGGCAGTGGATGCTGACCAATTCCCAGATATTTCAGAGTCGTTTGATGTTTCGGCAGTGCCTTATTTTGTTTTCGTTAGAGACTCCACTATTTTGCAAGAGCTGAGTGGTGCAGATCCCAAAGAACTGGCCACTACAGTTTCTGCATACGCATCTGGTGTCTCGGCCGTTCCCTCTGCACCAGGCACACCTCAGCAGGCTGGCATCAAGTCATCAGCTCCAAATTCTCCGCAAGTTGTCGATGACGAGCAAGAAGAAACAGAAGAGCAGTTGCATGCTCGTCTTACAAAGCTTGTGTCGGCGGCCCCGATCATGCTTTTCATGAAAGGATCGCCTTCCGCTCCCCAGTGCGGCTTCTCTCGCCAGCTTGTCGCTATTCTTAGAGAGCATCATGTGCGCTTCGGCTTTTTTGACATTTTGAAGGATAACTCGGTTCGTCAGGGACTCAAGACTTTCTCAGATTGGCCTACATTCCCTCAGCTTTACATCAAGGGCGAGTTGCAAGGTGGACTTGACATTATTAAGTCTTCGCTTGAAGACGATCCAAACTTTTTTGAGCATGCTCTCGAGGACTAACAAATAGTTTGATATATAATAAATACTTCATGACTTACAATGTGGATACACTGCTCTCAAAAGTGGTTTCCTTTGCTCCGCAAGTTTTTCTGTTGACTGTCAGTCATCGTGGCATCAACCAGGTGTCGTCATCGCTATCCGAGGCCAGAGACAAAGTATCCTCCAATGCAGCAGCTACCTTTACAGCAGAAATGTCATCTTCATAAACAATACCCTCATAAAATGATTCGTAAACAGTCTCAAGCACCGTCATTTGATGAAATTTATCCAGGCAAGTCAATGCTTGATACTTGATAAGTTTTTGTCTGTTTTCCTCCGTTGCCTCTCGTAATCGCCTGCGATCGGA
Organism: Grinbergsozyma bentonensis; assembly: GCA_030561725.1. Classification (NCBI taxonomy): domain Eukaryota; kingdom Fungi; phylum Ascomycota; class Dipodascomycetes; order Dipodascales; family Trichomonascaceae; genus Grinbergsozyma; species Grinbergsozyma bentonensis. The sequence goes on along the minus strand of JAKTYB010000042.1, from coordinate 63,094 downwards.
AAAAGACAACGGTAGATGTCTAGAAGACGAATCAACCGAAATAGAGTTGTCAATGATAACTCGTGGGGCGTAGCAAACCAATTCTGACCTGAATTCTGAGACCTCATGATGTATTGGCAGCGTGTCAGAACTGCTAAGAGCATCGGCAATTCTCCAAGCCGAATTTATAGGCAAATTTCCTGACTTAGCAACATGGTAGTTTTCGAGGACACCTTCCGCTATTAGTGGAGATTCTGTCCATTTGTCAATAACGGAATCGGCTTGAGAACGTGGGCCCCGCAGCTGTTCATCTCTTGATCCATAAATTAGGCGTCCAATTGCATGGAATAGACCCAGTTCGCTGTCTCTTCCAACATTCAATATTCTCAAACCAGGGCTCCTGGCAAAAAGCTCCAGGCCCCAGATTGCTGAGCGAATATCACCGCCCGCAGACAGCTGCTTGAGGATGTTGGACATTTTCTTTGACGGAATGCTATTCAGGTCCTTGACTCGAGCAGAGATGGCTTTGAGGGCCTTTGAAATAATGGTAGGTGCGACAGGGATGAAGCTGATACGAACGCAAGCTGGATGTTGTAGCACTGACAGTGTCAAAAGATTTTCCGTAATAAATCTTTCGCCTTCATCAGCATCCACTTCAGTTATAATCAGAACAAGCATTGGCATATCTGGGCTTGGATCATAGAGATACTCCTCAATACACGCCTGAAATGACCGTTTAGCGTCCAGACTGCCCACATACGGCAAGTCCTCCACTAGTACAAGAGTTTCCTTTGGAGGTCTCCCACTAAACTTCACACCGGCAAGAAAATCTGAGAAAGTCTTTGCGATTGACAACCCCTCCTCGCGATCTGGAGACTTCCACTCTATAATATGATTCATGTTGAGCTCAGCTGCGACAGTTCGAGTGATTGCAGATTTTGAAGAGCCAGCAGGACCAGTTAAAAGAGCTATGCGAGGAGGTGACTTGAAAAGATTTCTCACCTCATTCTTCCTCGCCGGATGGAGCGCGACCTGATCAACTGAAGACGGGGCATATTTCAAGATCCAAGGAGTATCATCTTGAATAGTATCAACTGACTTTTCAGATTCTCGTAACTTCTGAGAAGCGAATCTGGCTTTGATGTTGGTAGTCTCATGCGATATAGAACTGGGCTTTATTTTGAAGCTCGGCCTCTTCAGTGTTTTGACAGGCACTGGCACTGACCGAGCTCCAAGAGAATCACCATCGTCACACGAATCAAACCAAGATTCTTCAGTATCACTATCATTGGTGTTTTTTGTCCCCTCTGCTTGAATTTCTTTAAATTTTTTACTGCCTCTTGACTCGTTCTCTTCCAATGGACGACGCTTGGAGGTTGGGAAGCCAAGAGATTTCTGAGGCATATAATTCACAATCTGGTTCTATACTGCAAATTCCAATTGTTTGATTCTCCTATCTTTGAAAGCTCTTACTCCAGCTGGAATTTTTCCACGCAATTCAGCGTGTAATATGTTGATACGTAGATGTTGACTAGTTCGGTGTTGGTGCTTCCTGAAAGCTCATCTTAATGTGCACTGCACCCAACAACCCACCACCACCATCGAATCTAATTGAAGGGATCAAACACTAGCCTGTGACTGGCTGGCTCCAATTCCTTGTCTACTTGTTGTATTTTGCAACTGTCATCGTTGCCCACCCCAGAACTAGATTCTGAGCTTGAGGGCAACCAGCTGACAGCTCGCCCCGGAAAAAAAAAATCGTAACATGAGGGCTCACCGAGATCATGAACCACAGGACTCGCCAAATCCAGAACCTCGCTCTGGTGATCTAGAATGCCTGAAACAGACGATCAATCTTGAAGTTGAAGGCCAAAAGGGTCTCTTGACTGATCCATCCGAAGACTCGGACTCGGACAACGTGATTTATCCTCGTAAAAGAAACATGCAGGAGTCATCTTCGTCTGAGAGCTCAGAAGAAGATTCCTTCAATGACTCTAAACGCCAGAGAAGGAAAAGCAAGCCTGCTGAACTGCCGACAGCATTGCAGGCCAAAATAGCATCTATTGAATCTTTTTTGAATCAACCTGCTCCATTACCCCATTCTGCGCTAGCGTTAGAACCGAATGATGTGCGAGATGATAGAAAGGTTTCAAAGAAAGAGTCCAAGAAGGGCAAAAAGGATGATAAGAAGGACGCCCAAAAGGCCCAAAAGGAAGGTAAAGTTCTTTTGAAGAAAAAGTTCCTGGTGAGACCAGGTTTCCTATTGGAGCCAAAAAATGTTACGGATCCTTTGACAATTTTACTTTTGCGCAATCTTGTTCTTTATATCACTACTCCAACTGCTCGGGCTGTATCTTTTGTCGGAGTAAGGAACAAAGGTGCCATCCACAAAACGGTTGTGCTTCGACTAGACGGTGTGAGCTCAGAGCTATTTGACATTACGTTGGCTGATAAATCGCCCAAAAAAATTAACCCTGAGTCTTTTCCTTGGCTCCATAAACGATTTGAGTATTCAATACCAACCAAGGGCCCAGGTAGAAAGGCCACCGTGGAAAATGCCGAGAGAGAGTTCATTGAATGTAATTTGACACAAAATGAGCAAAAAGTCTTTGGTCTCGGAAGTAAGGAGAGTCGATATAAACCGATACAAGATGTCAACGAGTTGGTTCTTGACACTAAAGCTTTGAGAAACAACTTCTACACTCTCCCACCACAAATTAGCAATGAACCTTTGCCTGAAGGTTGGGTACAGACCCTGCCTCCTCCCTCTTCAAGGGAAGCTCAAATTTATTCCGTTGATTGTGAAATGTGTTTAACTAAAAATGGGTCTGAACTGACCAAAGTCGCCATCATCGATAAGGACAAGAATGTTGTTCTCGAAGAGCTGGTAAAGCCAGCGGAACCTATCATTGACTATGTCACTCAATATTCTGGAATCACAGCGGAAATGCTCGAGACTGTCACTACATCTCTACAAGATATCCAAGAAAAGGTCTTGAACCTTGTATTTTCGACTGATATTCTGCTGGGTCACTCTTTGGAGAACGATTTGAAGGCTATGAAAATCTGCCATGGCCGAGTGATTGACACTTCTGTCATCTATGATTCACCAAAAGGAAGAGAATTCAAACCAGCTCTCAAGTGGCTGATGCAAAAGTACTGTCTAAAGGATATTCAGGCAAGCATGAGTGGGCACGACCCGGTCGAAGATGCTGCAGCCTGTATTGAGTTATTGAACCTAAAACTGAAAGGTGGGTATCAATTTGGTATTTCCCATAAGCCCTGCAAGTCACTCTTCTATCGAGTGAATGAAGCTAAAAAGTCAAGCAGCATCGTACAAGCATATTCTCCACCACCATTTTATTGTGAAGATTCGCCTGTTTCTGTTGTGCTTGCTGACAATGATGATGCTATTATTGATGAAATCATTCATCAGAACAAACGAATGGACTTTGTATGGGCAAAGCTCGCCGAATTCAAAAAGTCATTCAATGGCTTGCCATTGTCCAGCCAACTCATCCAATTAGAGGACAAGATCAGGAGGTTGTACGATGGATTGGAGGAAAACACTGCACTACTTATCTGGACAGGGAATTCTCCTTCCTCTGAGAGAGATGAGCTTTTGAAAGAGAAGTGGCATTATCAGGAAGAATATCGCTCTAAGAATTGGAGTGATATTGACAATCCCTGGACAGTTGAGAAAGATGAGGCGCTAAACAAAGCCTGCGCCAAGATGCGTCTCGGTGTAACAATGATGACAGTTGTCTCTGATACTTTGAAATCCAGCTAGTGACTTTCTGTATATCATTTCTCAGCGCCATTCTCAAAAGAGATGCATATATTGAGCATGCGCACGGTCCGAAAATTCTTCCCCACTAGCTCCCGCAATGCCTTGGCACAGTCTTGAGAGAATTTTTCGTGAAAGGGAGTTAGAAGGGACTTGGAAGAAAATATAGAGGGCAGTTCTAGAAAGAATGGATGCAGATTGAAGGTTTTCGAGGGCCTTGCGCTACGCACGTAAGTGCTTGTTGAATGTGCCACACTTACTTTGCCTTTCAGTGGAAGCGTAATCCACTCCCCGTCAGCCGTCATATCGCTGCTGATCTGTTGAATAAGCGAGAGTGTTAACTTATTCATCACTTTCAGTAAATCACCAAACATAAGAAAGGGTTTGTTGAAAGTGTCTTCAATAGATACCTGCTTCGGCGCAACATAATCCTTCACGGCTTCCAAGTCAACTGCGGTAAGCCGTTTCCACAGATCTGCTGCGTTCCCTCTAGATCCGATCTCCTTTTGAAACGACTCCTCGGTGAAGAAGCTCAATGCTTTTGATACTGTCAAGTCTTTAGCATCTTCCAATCCAGCAGCAGCCTGCAAAGCTGAGACAATGTTGAACCCAAAAGATGGCAGAGATCGGATAGGCTTTTTCAGTAAATGGTCTGGACCATATTGAGGCAGCAATAGCGTGAGGCCATTAGGTTTATTCTCCGTGCCTACCATCTTGGCAAGCATTTTATTTGAGGCCACCCCCATCGAGCAGGCATACCCCGCGACAGTTTTAAGTTCTTGCTGGATAAAAGAGGCAATGTGGGTGGCAATGTAATAGGTGGCGTCTGTGCCATTGGAAAAGTTGGAAGCATCGGTTCCATGCCATTGGGGAATGACGGAACCTGGCAGCAGAAAATAGAAGTCTGGACACTCAAAGGTTCTTTCGCCTACAGTCAACATAATGTCGACGGCCTCGTCGGGAACCTCTCCAGTCAGAGAATTGATTACACCTGATCTTTTCAAGCGATGTAAATTATCTTGAACATCCTGACTCAAATCAATCCACATTTCTTCCAGCCCAAGTCGTTCGATCGGACTGTTACCCACTAGTTTTCTGACAAACAGATAAAGCTCTTTACCGGCAGCTCTGTATTTGGCAAGAGATTCTCCATTGACGACTCGAACATCTGGATAGTCTTTTACTGTCTGCCGGACGGAGCTTAGTTTCTTTATGCCCAAATTCCGTGCAGCGTAGGAGGCAGTCGCCACACAATCCTTCTGCTTCACGATGAAGGGAGCATCTACAAGCGTTGGATCATCGTGTTCCTCGACCGCACAATAAAACGCATTGAAATCAATATGAGCAATCACTCTTTCATCAGTTGGCCCCTCTTCTTCACTCATGCTCTCCACCCTCTGTTGAGGTGAAAGTGAACAGTCGGATATCTAAATAATCATGATGACATCATAAATTCAGTGGGGAGAAGTGAAACGACATCATAAATCTAGTGGGGAGAAGTGAATTGACACTAACTGAAATTTAAATGAACAAGAGAGTATGTATTCAATAATTGCCTCTAACATTCACTCGCATTTATCCTGTTATATAAAGATGCCTCTATTTAAAATTAGCTCGCGACTTGGCTGATCATCCTAGCTACATTATATAGTTTAACCAAGCAAAAACACGTTGCCACACGTTGCCACATCGTAGAACAGAATCGACTCACGATTCTTTGTTCAATCGTTGATTTCGTTCTTCCTCCCACTGCCTCCCTTTTTTCATTTCCAGCCAGAGCAAAGCCAAGGATCCTAAGCAGAATCCTGCCAGCAAAGTGAAAGTGCCTCCGACGCCAATGCCTTGAATCATTTTATCCAGACAGGCTAGCCCGGCAGCGCATAAGAGACATCGTGTTAGATTCACAGAACCAGCGGCTGTGGTAGCGCTTTCATGGAAGATATCTACAACTAGCGTGCCAATCATATTGGTAAAAGATAATGAGCAAGACGATAAGAAAAACGTAAACACCAAGGGAACAATATAGTGAACATTGTAATCTATTGTCCATCCGAAAATCAGCAATGCTGCAATGAATACTGATCCTGTGTAGTAAGCAGGGGTGAGGCGAGCTCGACGAATCTCGAAATCAGAATCATCTGGCTCCAACCCTCTCGCCTTTCTCTCTACCTCATATTTCGCCATGGCTCTCCGATAATACCAGTTCATGAATCTGCCGCTTCCCGTGGAACCCACAAGAGATCCAATACCATTTGCAAGGTAGGATAGGCCAATTTGGTGCTCTGAGAAGTGATACTGTTCGCTCAGGAGTGAGGATTGCGCTGTGATTGCCATGAACCAGCTAGTGTAAACAATTGCCAAGGCTAAGAGTACCACAAGCACGTCCTTTTCTTTCAAAATCAGTGCAGTTGCATAAAACTTGATCTTCTTCTTTGCCACGGGCAATGGGTACTTGCTGTCAAGCGAAGGAACACCATATCTTTTACTCCTGATGATCACATATGGTGACATGTTGAGTCTGGGGGGAAACACTGATCCATTTCCTGCGCGATTTCTGTCCGTCTCTGGAAGCAATATCATCAGCGTGAGGAGGACGACCACTGAAACGATTAGAAGGAACCAAAAGATGGCTCTCCATCCCAAGCCGGATGCTATGCCACCGCCAATTAGTGGACCAAATGCGTTTCCTATCAGTGAGGTACCTCGGAAAATTCCCAGGTATCCACCTCTGTTCTTTCTTGTGGTGACATCCACCATCACACCTGAGCCGATTGCAATTGCGGATGCCGCCCCAAAGGCTTGAAGACATCGCATCACAACAAGTAAGCTGTATTTATGTGCAAGAGCAAGGCCAATGCAAGAAGCCGTGAAGCAAGGCAAGCTTAGAAAGTAGATTGGCCGACGGCCCAGAGTGTCGGCTATCGAGCCGAAAACTGCTGGTGACAGACCCTGCATTATAGAGTAGGCTGTGATAGACAAATTCATGTCTTGGATGGAAACTCCAAGGTCCTTGCCAATTGTGTTCAGGACAGGGAGATATATTGGCGTTGATACTGTTGAGAGAAACCCAGCGGCCGAAACCATGAAGCACATTGCCCATATTTCGGTCTTGGAGTACACCGTGTGAGGTAACTCTTCTAGAGGCTCGATACCCGAACCAAGATTACTTTCTTCGTCCACAAGAATGACATTTCCTAGTGACTCGACCCTGCTAGTTTCCTTTAACTCCGGGATCGGATCACTCAGGTGTGATTGGTTTGGGACGCTTGGTTGCTCCAGCTGTGACTGCGTATCAGAGCTGTTTGATTCTCCATCTTCTTTGGTCATATTGTTGACCTATATTTTCATTACTCAAATTTGTCTCACAATTTTGAGAGATGCTACAGCGTCGGACTCCGCTTCGCATGTAAGATACCGGTTCGGATTAATTGGCGTTGAGGCGTGAAAAACTAATTGTTGACGAGGAATGCTGGAGGTCAGGTACCTGATACTCTATCGCGAAAGCTGCTCGTTCTCCCTCTTGATCTATAGTCAAATCACCAAGAAAAAGACTATCGCGCTTGGCGGATTAATTTATGCTTCTTTCTCCAGCACAATCTTTTCGGCGATAAGGTAATGCGAGTTATCCGATAAGTTGGGGCAGCGCCTCTTTGTGAGGCTCTGTGTCTGAGTGTCATTTTATTGGCATCCATTTCTCCCACCAGCACTGACAGGCAGCGCACTCAGTGGCTCTCACAAGGCGGCCTAGCTAGTGCTGCGTCTCGGTCCCAACTGAGCTGGGTTGTGCCCAGCCAGGAAGGTGGCCTACAGAATAGGACAAACTGGATATAGATAAGCACTAAACCTCTAAAACCTATATTGTTGCGGATACCTCGGATAATAGCTGAGTTGCACAATTTTGTATATATGTATATAGAATGCTTTTACAAAGTAGATGAGCAGTTTAGTAGCTTGGCCCTTTTTACCGCCACTCACCGGGCTTCTCCTATCCCCTTGCCCGTTTAGTCACATGCACTCCGCCCCCCGTGTCTCCTCCCAGCCTCCTCCCAGCAACCCAATTAATCTTGTAGTGGGTCACCTGCTTGGTCTTTGAACACAACGCTCCTTAAGCACTCCACTCAACTCCCTAGACTCTTCAAAAGATTAAGAGTCCAAACAATCAGACTCCGGGTTCCGTGCATATTAAGGTTTCAAGATGAGTCCACGCAAGAAGACAATGTTCAAGGTTATCATCCTGGGCGACTCAGGCGTTGGCAAGACATCGCTGATGCACCAGTATGTCAATAACAAGTTCTCGTCGCAATATAAAGCCACCATTGGAGCGGATTTTCTTACTAAGGAGGTATACCTGGATAACAGAAGAGTTTTGCTGCAAATCTGGGACACTGCCGGTCAGGAGCGGTTTCAATCTTTGGGTGTAGCGTTTTACCGAGGTGCCGACTGCTGTGTTTTGGTGTACGATGTTACTAATGCCAAGTCTTTTGAGGCTTTGGAATCCTGGAAGGATGAATTTCTCATTCAGTCCAACACTGGAGACCCAGAATCGTTCCCTTTTGTCATTGTTGGCAACAAGATTGACCAAGGCGAAGCCAAGAGAGCTGTTTCTACAAAGAGGGCTCAGGCATTTTGCCAGGCTAATGGCAATCTGCCATATTTTGAGACATCGGCCAAGGATGCAGTTGGTGTGGAGCAGGCCTTTGAGCAAATCACCAGGAATGCCTTATCTCAAGAGGACGGCCATGATTACAACCAAGATTATAATGATGCTATCAACATCCATGTGGATTCGGAGACTTCGGGTTGCAACTGTTGATTGAATATTGCATTTCCATGTTGCTTGACACTCTCCCTCCTCCACCATCGTCATCATTGTTTATTGTATTCAATCTAATCTAATATATTATTCAAAGTATGCGACCAATGTACTTAATGTTTTTCATAAAAGAATTAGAACGGAACCATGGATTGTTCTGCTTCAGATTTCTGGTAATGGGGCAAAGCTGGCGAATCGCTGATCGCAAGCGAGTGGTAGAAACTCGGTCGTCAGGGCTATGTCGGGGTGTATGGCTTGCTTTTGCAGCCCTCTGTATCTCGATCAGGTATTCTGCCCTAGTATTGAGACACAACGCAACTCATGCTATTACCCACATCAATCAAAATCACAAAACAGCGTGTTGTCAGAATACCGGTGCCAAAAGTTCAGCCATGAAGAGTACTTCTACCCTCCGTTTGATGTCACAGCTGCCGATGCCACCGTGGCGGTCGCCGTGGTACCATTGTCATCAGGGTCAGCCAAGAAGTCGTCTGGCAAAATTACAAAATTCAAACCAATCAGCCTTAAGAAGGTGTCATGAGGCCACAACCTCTCCATCCCCAAAGACATGACCAGAGCTGGCGGAGCACCCGTATTCAACAAAAGGTTGAATGTGAGCGGCATTACTCCATAAGCGCAGGATACAATAAAGGACGGCCTGCGATTCGAATGCACGTTCACGACTATTGTCAAAACAAACAAGTTGAAAGGGATCGGAAAGGCAAGAGCAACAGTCAACGGGCCCCCTTGCTCGGCAACGGGGGCGGTAACTGAACCGATCAAGTGATCATGACCGGAAAATACACTTGTCACTGTCGGCACTGTGAACTGGCCAACTCTTGGCATTTTCAATGCTCTTTTGTTCCGCCATTGACTGTATTGGAGATGGGGCCGCCAGACCAAGATGGAAGCAATCAGCAGAGCAATCAGAGCAGTAGTGATATGGGTGGAGGAGATATAGAGATTTTTGAAGTTGTTTCTTTCCAGCAGTGATCTTAGTTCTTCGTGGGCAACCTCAGTGCATGCGCCAATGATAGGAGCTGCCCTGGCAACCACATGCTTGTCTATGAAATCTTTGGAGAGAGTTTTGAAGGTAGAGCTCACGTCCTGATGAGGGGCGAGCACAAATTCAACTTTTCCAGCACCTTCACAGAGGACTGGCAGCACAATGGCACTCATATAATTCTAGGATAACTCCTGGCACAGAGCTGGCTGATAAAGGCTCGCCAGGGATGAGTGGGTGGGGGTGTGGGGCAATGACATTGTGTGCAGCATGAGGAGCACAGACAAAGAGCAAGAGCAACGAGACCCAGCTCTGGCAGAGATCTCGAGCAAAGCAGGCAGGCCATTTTGTAAAGGGCCATCAGCTGCTTCCAGTAACTGCCATGTCCCTTCTGTGGCCCAGCAACCTCCTCAGCCCACCCCACTTATCCAATATAGAAAAAATACTGCTGCCAGCCCCCCACCACCCGCCATAAACTTTTAACCAGCAGAATGAAAGTTGATCCTAGCATCACTGGCGGTTTGCAGTCCAGGTTGGGTATCGATCCCAGTGAAATCGACGATTACAAAACGGCTGTGAAGTACATTGTTGTGCGGGTTGCAACGGACCACCAACTATTGGAAGAAATCGCCGGCCTGGTGAAATCGCAGTACAGCATTGAGCGCCGCCGAAGTGAGCGGCGAAGGCTCATCTCATCTGCTTACGCTTCAGGACAGAATGACGGGGCGCCTCCACTGGATGAACAATTGTATGCATTTGATTTAGAAACCTATGAGGAGATGAAAAGGTTTGAGCTACGGTGCCTTGCTCAACTTCGCCAAATGTCTGTGCCCCTGTTCTGCTGCACGGACAAGGCATACTTGCGGAAGTTAAAAAAGGAGGACCAAAAGCGGGTGATTGATCTACTTTGGAGCTTGGTTGTGACAGAATGAGATGGCAGGGGGTAGCAGCCCATGTTCCGCGTCAGCGCAATGCTCCGTGAGTCCGGGGAACCGGAAAGTCCGGGGTAATTTTCGTGCTCCTGTCACTGGTGCTGTGCCAGACGCTGCCCAAAGAGGCAAAGTGTAGAACGGAGCCGCCCGTGAGCATGGGGCAGTTTCGGCACGTATGATCCGGGGGAGACAGGGGGACGCCTTAGACGGGGTCGGTGTGTTTGTTTTACTCTATGGCATTTTAAAGCTAGGGCAACAACTCTTGGGTCAGCGAGCGAGTCATTATTGACCTGTGATGCACAGGGCCAATGCCTCTTGTCTGTGAATTCTCCCCTGTTGGGGCAGCCGTGGTAGTCCACAGCCGATGCCGGGCAGCTCGTGAAGCTATAACGGAGAATGAGCGGAAAGCGGTGGGAGCGTTGGTGAACGAGCCTGCCAGGGACGGGCGAGTGTGGCTGCCTGCAACCCCGGACCACACTGTAACCTAAAAAAATAACACTGCGCACGCCATTTGCTAATTTTGTTGCCGTTCCGGGCATTGTCTAGGAGGCGCGCGAGCCCGCCCGCAGCGCACAACGCATCCTCCCATCCAAGTCCGACCGACTCTGGAGAAGCGTGAAAAATGGTCCGAAGGCAGGCAACGATAATGGTCTGGTCCGCTGGCCCGAGCGGCCCTCCGAGCTCCAAAGGGTGGAAACTGCGCCTGGTGGCTGCATGTTGCCCCTGACCGAGCAAGGCCGACTACAACACTCCTGCGACTGCTCCTGAATTGAGTACAACCCTACGGGGTCGTCCAATGGAGCGGCGTCCTATTGTGGTGACAGTGCTGCACTGTTCAGTACTCACTCATTCACTAACTGGGCTTGAGGGTGGGAGGCCCATAGCGTGTTGAACCCAACAACAGCGTGCGCATGCCGATTTAGGAAGGAGCTGTGTGAGAGAGAAAACGCCAGCGTGCCGCGAGGTTGCCCCAATCCTTTATAAGACGACGCCCCCTCGCCGTTCTGCATAGCGCTTTTGCTTCTGTCGGATTTTTTCTTGCCCCTTTGCCGTCAATTCGCAGAACCACCATCTTCTACCCCTCCAACCCTACTTCATCCCACCACCCCCACCCCCACTACCCCCACTAAACTTTTCACTTGGGCCCCCTATCTAACGAACCATGACCGTGACGGACGCAACCGCCATGAGGCACACGCCAAAGGAATTCTACGAGAACCATCCTGCCCAGACCCATATCAATGGCATTGAGCACTACCACGAGATGTATGACCAGTCCATTTCAGACCCAGACACGTTTTTTGGCAACCTTGCCCACGACCTGCTCTCTTGGGACCATGATTTCAAGACGGTCAAGTCCGGTAGCTTTGAGCACGGCGATGCAGCCTGGTTTTTGGAGGGCACACTCAATGCCGCCTACAATTGCGTCGACAGACACGCAGCCAAGAACCCTGAAAAGCCAGCCATCATTTACGAGGCCGATGATCCAGCCCACTCCTACAATGTCACCTATGGTGAGCTTCTCAGACAGGTCTCCCAGATCGCTGGCGTTCTCAGATCCTTTGGTGTTCAAAAGGGCGATACTGTTGCTGTTTACATGCCCATGATCCCACAGGCCGTTGTTGCCATGCTTGCTGTTGCCAGACTCGGAGCGATTCACTCCGTCATCTTTGCCGGTTTCTCTTCGGGATCTCTCAAAGACCGTGTCCACGACGCTCAATGCAAGGTTGTTATCACGACCGATGAAGGCAAGCGTGGAGGCAAGGTCGTTTACACCAAAAAAATCGTTGACGAGGGCATCAAGGATGAGCCCAGTGTTGAGAAGGTGCTCGTTTTCCAGCGCACCGGCGGTGAAGTGCCCATGACTGAGGGCCGTGACTTTTGGTGGCATGAGGAGGCCGCCAAGCGTGCCAGATACTTGGCCCCCACCCCCGTCAACGCTGAAGACCCGCTTTTTATGCTCTACACTTCGGGTTCCACTGGCACGCCGAAGGGTGTTGTGCATGTGACTGGTGGTTACTTGCTTGGTGCTGCTGCCACTACAAAGTACGTCTTTGATGTACACGAGTCCGATATTCTTTTCACTGCCGGTGACGTGGGTTGGATTACCGGTCATACTTACGCCCTTTACGGCCCACTTCTCCTTGGTGCGACCACCGTGATCTTCGAGGGTACCCCGGCGTTTCCCGATTACTCTCGCTACTGGCAAATTGTCGATAAGCACAAGGTGACTCAGTTCTATGTAGCGCCTACCGCCCTACGTCTTCTTAAGCGCGCTGGCGAGTCCTTCATTGAGACGCATGATCTCAAGTCCCTGCGTACCCTTGGTTCGGTTGGTGAGCCCATTGCCAGTGAGATTTGGGAATGGTACAATGAGCACATTGGCCGCAACAGATGCCACATTGCTGACACTTACTGGCAAACCGAGACCGGCTCTCACATTGTTGCCCCACTTGCTGGCGTGACTCCAATGAAGCCGGGATCCGCAACTCTGCCTTTCTTTGGCATTGAGCTCTGTCTTATCGACCCTATCACCGGTAAGGAATTGACTGGCAACGATGTGGAGGGCGTTCTTGCCATTCGCAAACCATGGCCCTCGATGGCCCGTACCGTTTGGAATGCTCATCAGCGCTACATGGACACCTACCTGAAGCCGTACCCGGGTCTCTATTTTACCGGTGACGGTGCTTATCGTGATGATCACGGATATTACTGGATCAGAGGTCGTGTTGACGATGTTGTTAATGTTTCTGGCCACCGTCTGTCTACTGCGGAGATTGAGGCTGCACTTTTGTTGCATTCTCAAGTGGCTGAGTCTGCAGTTATTGGTGCCGCCGATGATCTCACTGGTCAAGCTGTCATTGCCTTCGTCTCGCTCAAATCCGAAGCTGAGTCTGCCGAAGCTCTCTCGAAGGAACTTGTCTTGCAAGTCCGCAAGGAGATTGGCCCGTTTGCAGCGCCGAAGCGTGTGGTTATTGTTCGTGACCTGCCCAAGACCCGTTCTGGCAAGATCATGCGTCGCATTTTGCGCAAAATTGTTTCTAATGAGATGGATTCTATCGGGGATACCTCGACCCTGTCTGAACCCGAAGTCGTGGCAGAGATTGTCAAGACTTACTGGAACTAGATAAAATATAATGATTATAGGCTAACAAGAATGCATTCTATCCTAGGAGCTGAAGTTCCAAGAGTGTAAATTAAATTGAACAAAAGCATTTACTTTAATACCTACTATTAGATAGCGAAAAAGATCGCCGCAGCAAGGGAGCTAAAGATTGACAACAAATTTCCGTCCGCAATCTTCAGTGATGCTCCAGAGCCGCTTGACTTACTGGCAGACTTACTAGTGCCAGCAGCTGAGGTCGAAATGGGAACGTAAGTCGTTGCAGTTGCATATCCTGTGTAAGATGTCACAAAAGACGCGTTGGCGTCCAGTGAGGCCCCTGGAATTGAAGCTGAAGCACTGACGACCTCGATGTCCGACGATGACACATTATACTTCGCCTGGGCAATAGAAATCTCCTGCTCCTCAAGGTCGTACACAACATAGGCAGATCTGAGGAAAGTATCGCCCAGGATGATGTTCGTATAATCCGTAGGCATGACAAGAAGCGCGCATACTGGCTCACCGTTTTTCATGATTACATTGTTGTTCTCATCGGTCAACTCAATAAGCAACTCTGAAAATGGAACAGTGACCTGTGCTTCATTGAAATGGTAGACAAGTGCAGCAGACGACGAGATGTAATTGCAAGACGTGATGAAATACTCGGAAGTGGAGTCATAGGTGGCGTTCACACTGTCCATAATATCCTCAAAAGCATTAACGGGAAGATAGGTAAGTGTGGTGCCAGAATCCAAGAGCGCTGGAGCAGATCCCTCAATGAGGGTCACATTTTCGCTGCCATTGTCAAGCTGTACTTCTGTCAGTTCAATGTACATCGCCATTACATCGGGACCATAAGTCTCATTGTTTGGGATCATTGGAAGAGTGATCAACGACCCGGAGTACTTGTCATGATCCACTGCTCCAAACAAGATAATACCTGTATCTGCGTTAAGGTCGTCAAGATAAAGGGAGTAGACAATTTTATCAATAGCTCCAGCTTCCTTCAATTCCATGGGGACGTTAGGATACTCAAAGTCTTGTTCTCCAAAGTAATCAAGCGAAGCTGTGGCTTCCAGTGCTTGAAAGCCAATACCAAAGACTGGGGATGAGGAGTTGGTCTGATTGGCAACAGCGAAATTAGCGTTTTTCAGAGTGAAGTTTCCGAAAGTCATGTCATCAGTGGCCATATTTCCGGCAGCATACGTGTAATCGCCATACTGGATAATAAACTCTTCCGATTTGTTGCCTTTGTATGTCGATGACTTTGAGGTATCATAGTAAGGCACACCAGTACAATTGATAACATCGTTCTCACCAACCTCAGCAGTTGTGTTTGCGCACAAAGGATTGTGGGGGCCCATAACCCAGAAATCAGAGGATCCAGTGTCGATGACCGTCTCAATAGTTTGGGCAGGAGTTCCTACCTCGAGGTTAATGTAGTATCCCACAAACTGATTCGACAACTCCACGGAGAGATACTTTCCATCTCTCTTAAGGAGATAATTTTCTGACTCGACGCCTCTAGGTACAAGTGGGACTCGACTGTTCTTTGTTGGAGCATTTTCTCTATCGGTGTAGCGTTTTGTGAACGGAATGGAAATTCCGCCCGTAGCTAGGACAGATGTCGCAGAAGAACCAATCAATAGCAAGCTCGTGACCTTCATTGCAATTATGGAATTGCGCCAAGGCAGCCAAAGGATACATTTATATGTATTCAGAGAACTCTTCGGTCGGCTTTCTGCATCCGATTGCAGATTTAATCGCGCCGTGCGAGCAACGTCATTGGCCCTCCTACATTGGGTGAAGCAGAGGTTAAGGCTATGTGCACCACAAAACCGAGCAGGCAGCAGTATTCCAGGGAACGCAGAAAAGTTGCAGTTCTTTAGCAAAATCAATTGAAGGAAAGTTGCCTACGGAACCGGAGGATTTTTAGATTTTCTTTCTGGAGGTTACTTTTAAGGGGGCTGGCAATAGACTGGTCCTGGCCCGGTAGTGGCCCGAGCCGTACTCGCACTGCAGAACGCACGGCACTACCTGCAGCCGTGATATCCCAAACAGGGTAAACACACAATCTTGGCTTTCTATAGCGCGGCATGCCTGCATTGACATCTCACGACACCGCCAGGGCCTACAGTCAGCATCAGGATAAGCATTTAGAATATGAAACGATTGAGATTTATATAAGACGCCTTGCTAGGGTTCGACTTCATCATTTCAGCATTCGTTTTTTTCTTGAAATTTCACTTGCGCGGGTCAGAAAAGCCCACGCCGGAGAAGCGCCGTGTATTCACAGCCCAATCAAAGATATTGCGTTTTGAAATCCCAATCAATGCTATCGCTCCGCGGCCCCCACAGAGGGCTGCCCCTTCATGCCCTGAGCCGTGCAGTATTGCACGCCTGGCATATTATCCTGTAACTCTTAGCCGCATGTTCCCCAGAATCGGCACGTCCCCAGGGAAGGAGGCATTTCCCCTTAAAAGCTCTTGACCCAAAAGGACGACGCCAGTTTAGTTTGTCAATGACAACATGGTCATGATTCCCGTGTTCTGGCTCACCATTATGGCATACTGAAATACTCGTGACAGCCATTTTGTATCCTTCGCTACGGGCTTCAATTTGCAAAGGTGGCAGCAAGGAGTCAGTACGTATACGTCATGCAAAGTTCGAATACGTGTGTAAATTGATCTTCAATGATGTATAATTAGAAAATGCCGTACTATTTACAATGTCTTGGACGAGTCCAAGAGTCTGACCCCGTCATCTTTATACTTGTTGCCCCGTTCTTCGATACTCTTATTCATGGCAATTCTCTCGATCTTTCCATCGGTCGGATCATCTCCCTCTGTAATGACATACTCATTCAAAGAGCCTTCAATGACAAGCTGTTGCCAAATTTCTGGATGCTCCTTTTCGGCCCAATCTCTGACGGCCGCCTTTCTAGAAGGAAGAAGCGTCCAACTGTAAAGTCCCTCTATAATTTCGGGAGTCACGAAGTCTAGGTCTTTCACTATAGAAAGAGCCCTCACATAATAGCCATGATAACAGTTTGCAATCACATATTGTCTCATATTCTCGCTGTTGGGCTGAAGAGAACCTGACTTCATATCCTGCCAAAACTCTTCAACATGCTCCATGGATTGTCTGGTGTAGTGTTTCAACATGATTGTGAGTGAATGATTATTCATTCCACTTCCTTCTGGAAGATATTTAATCCTATTCCAGGATTCGAGGGTCTTCTGTGTATCTTGAAGTTCACAATATGCGCCCATAAGAGCGTTCAAGACCCCAATGTCAGGTTCCACTGCCATATCCATCTTGAGTTGGGTATGAAGAAGAACAACACCTTCTTCAAAAAGCTGTTTTCCACATTCGTTGAAAAGTAGTTCGTATATCTCGTTGCCCGGAGACTGAAACCCTTCATCTCTGACCCGCTCTCGCATATATTTGAACATGAGCAAGGCTGCATCGGGACGCTGCAACTCGCAAAAGTGTTTCATAACTGGAAGACAAGACTCGTAAGGCACCTTAATATACTTGTTGAGGTACCCATACATTTCCCAAGCTTCCTGGTAATTTTTGGAGGCTAACACCCAGTCATACATCACCTGAAACATCTCCTTGGAGTTCTCGTATGAGAGTCGGCTGTCACCAAGCTCATGCTCAAGGAACTCGCCAGCATCTCCAACATAATTGTGTGAGAGAAATCTCGAGAGCAGGGCAACCTGAGTATCGTAGTCTACCTTCTTTGCGAACGTCAAGACTTGCTGATAAACATTGAATACGTCCCTAACCTCGACGAAAGAGGAGTCTGCCAGGTTTCTGATGAGTTCAAATAAAATCAAGTGATCAAGCTCACCCCATTGCGCTCCAGAGTTCATCGAATCAATAAATATGAGACGCCCTGCTTCAACGTCGCGGGAACCAAGGGCAATTTTCAGTAAGAGAGCGTAGCTCTCAGTATTTTTGTCAATTCCAAAATTTTTCTGGAACCTGCTAACAATTTGCTGGGCAAAGGCCAGATTCCTGTGTCCAACCGAGGCAGCATGAAGGCATGAGTTCAACGTTTCTTCATCAGGGTCTGTGCATGTTGAGGAAGCAAAACTTATAAGCTCATCGACAGAAAATGAAGTCAAAGTTTTCCAAGCGCAGAGTGCATCCACTGCAATTTTGCTAAGATTCCCGTTTTCGATAAGTTCAGCAGAAATAGTTGCGGCAAGATTGACCTCTCCAAATCTGGTGCAAGCAAGTAGAACGAGCTCGTGAAAATTGGAAGAGAATGGACATTCTTTGATAAACGGCATCAATAGTTTCAAAATTTTAATACCACACTCCGTGGAGTCTAAGGCAACGCAGTTGTCCAAAATGGTCACCAGCAGTGCCTGATGACGGAATAAACTCCGGTTTAGAAGAGTTGCTACGTTGTAAAATTCTTCTGGGTCTCCAATATTACCAGCCGTATCAACAACGGCAATGGCCTGTTGCTCTGATTGTGCTAGAGAAATAACAGCAGAGATAGTCGCAACATTGTATTTCTTCGGCAATGCAAGAGTCTCTGAAATCTCTTTGAGAACGGCTGTCAGAAGCTCCTCGTCTTCAACTCTTCCCTTGAGCTGATTCAAAAACACAACAGACTGCTTCAATTTGCCCTGTGCGCGTAAACACCTCCAGTAGTATAAGGCAAAAGCCGAGTACTGTTTGCTTGTGATTTCTGGTGCATCCTCAAGAACAGCAAATAGCTTTGTCAGCAATGAAAGGTTGGTTAAATTTCTCGGCTCATTCTTGACAATGGACTCGTATAAACGAACTATCGATTCAATCGATAATCTATCTTTGGACTCACTTAGCAAATTGAAGGCGGTCTCAATTTGAGCAAAATGCTTAGGCTCAATAGTTTGTCGTTCGGACTCGGAAAGAAGATTCAGCAAAGAACTCTTGATTTCTTTCGAATTTCCATCCAATATACTCTGTTTGAGCTTTCTAGCAACCATGTCAGCCTCGGTGCTACCTTCAATGTGCTGGCTATTGCTCCACTTAGGGTGCATCAACGATTTGGCCAATGACCGCGCAGAGCGCTTGTAATATTGGCGAGTTTGAATAGGACATTTTGTAGAAGGCAAAAATGAACATCTAGCCCAGCTACCCAATATACTACTTCCATTTATTGCACTTCTCTCCATTCTGTCGTATGCATTGAATAGGCGAAGAATTTCGAAGGTGGGTTGGGCAAGTGTACGGCTGTCAAATAACCACCGTAAGCTCATTGTCCCCATGAGGATTGGACAAGGCAGATGAAGACGTTGCGCTCAAGTAAAATAAAATATAGACAGGAAATCATTGATACGTCAATTGTGAAATCGGAATCATTTTAATTGCAGCAAATATAGTTTCCAGATTTTGTACAGATTCTGGGCTAGATCTCGCAGTATGACAGGTTGAATTATATAGTATAAATACAGGAATCAGAGACGTGAGGATTTAAATTGTCCTCAATGCAGCTCTGTGACGACCATGTTGACCCATTCCCTTAGGTAGCTTGCATAATATTATGCAGCTTAGACTAGCCTGCTAGCTGTTGCTAACTGCTGCGCAGCGCATCCCGCAGTAGATTCTTCACATCCGCACTTGGATCTTCCTGTTCCTGAAACAATGAGAGTGGAGTCGGAGAAGAGTAATGATCGAACATGAACTCATCATTCTCTTCAGTTTCTTCATTTTCTGCATCAGTCAAATCATCCCTAACGAGACCGCGACCAATGGCGTACATGGGTCCGCCAATCTCAACAAAAGAGTTGGGCGCTCTATTATGCAGCAACAAAATATCTTCAATCGTAAGAGCAGAGGGCTCACCTTCTCTACTAGAAGAGTTGGTGGTAGACACAAGGATTTGTTCCAGAATGTCCTTGAGGAAATGTTCCATGCCAGCCAACATCATATCACACGTCTCGGGCTCAATTCCTTGAACAAGACCGTGCTCAAGACTAATTCCTAGCATGCGTGTTGCCAAATTAGCCTGATCCGGCAGCTCGTAGAGATCTGCTGCCAGCGGCGCATCGTATGCAGCAATAATATCTTGCGTCCAAGCTTGTGGGTTACCATGGCTGACAGTCCCTGACGGCCCCGAAGACGAGGTATTTTGTGGACTAGGAGAAGCCTGTCTAGTGGATGGATTTTTCTTATCTTTGTTTTCTTGATTCACAAACGGCACCTTTGGTAACAGTGCCTGGCGCGTAGCAGTAACTGTGGAGGGAATAGTATGCTGTTTGACAGACTCTTTTGCAATAGCCTTGATCCGCTTTCTCTCTCTAACTGAAAGAGACAGAATGTCGTCCTTTACCTTAGCGGCATTAGAATCGGCACCGCGGATTCCTCCGGACCCATCACGCGAGCGCTTTGCCCAGCCCGAAAGAGTTCCATTCTCAGCATGAGGACCATCGCGCAACGAATTTGCAAGATTAGCCAACAAGAACTGGTTATGCATCTGAACCATGGTGTTTGTTGTTAACATTTCCGCCATTTCCTTCTGAAGTTCGACTCTAGAGAGTTTGCCTGTCAAGAACTGGGTCAAAACATCCCGATATCGATCCCACTGAGCACCCAGGCTCTTTTGGAAGTCTCCCATGATTGAGTCGACTTCTATTCTTCGCGACCCACTTGTTTTAACGAGTTTTGGCGCCGAGGGATGCTGAGGAGTGTGGGCCTGGGGAGTGCCCGCCGACGTCAAAATACTTGTGTCATGCAGCGACGGAGCTGGCGACTCCGCTTTCACAACACCATTTAATTGCGTAACATTGACATGCGGCGAAGACTCTCTGGTGGATGTCATTTCGGCCGTAATGTCGAAGTGGTGAAGAGTGGTCACTTACTCAAGTGTGATTAATAAACGGCGGCAGTGGTTGTGGGGATGGGAGGAGCAGTTCCTGGGGAATTGGAGAGGAGCTAAACCCAAAGATAAAGGGACAGAGTTTGGGAGTGAAAGGAAAGGCGAGTATGGGATTGGCCGATGGTTATAACTGAGCTTTTTCCATCAGTATTTTCTCAATATGCTCATCGTGGGGCTTTGGTTTTCTTCATGACCTGACTGTTGAGTTGAGAGCGGGTGAGCGTAGTACGGTTCAGCAGGTGACGCCTCTGGTCAGGCCGAAGGACAATAACGGGCTCTTCTGAGCGATTTTCGTTTTTTTGCAAACATGGCCACCGATATTCTTCCGAGTACCCTTTGTTCTGACTTTCTCAGCGCCGTAGGAATACCAAGCAGCCTATATCGGATGACCTTCATCATTAGAGCGCATTGAAATGTTGGTGATAATTATTCTGAGCTTGTTTATTTACATGAACTTGTTTCCCTGGCAAGTGCAGAGAGTAATACACTGCCAAAGTTACAAGACGGTGAAGATCTTATCACTACACTACTTTGTCGCTGACCTCTTCGTTCCGAGAACCAGAAGACCGCACTCTGAGAAGTTTGCCCTTGGGCGCTTGGGATCCCATGGTGCGTACAAAGCGCTCGCGCTTCAATTCCCAAAACTCTGCCTCGGCAAACTCTGGTCGGTCCTCAATTTTAGTTCCTGTGAGCTTTTGAGCTTCCAGCACTGCGGCCCTGATTGTGCGCGCTAAGTCGCTGCGCAAAGTTGTCGCCTCCCTACCTTCACGGAGCTCCTGTGTAAAATCAGCTGAATCCGTAGTCTCACCGGGGCCCAGTTGCTGCTGCACCAGGTTGGCCCAGTCATTACGATATTGTCGAATTACACGGTCGTCGATTGGTTCACCAATGGCAAAATGCACATCATGGCCAAAACGTTGCCACCACCTTCTTTTCTGCGCGGGTTTGTCTTCTGGCCAGGCCAGATCCATACCACGCGAGTAAATGGGCACAACCAGCGGTTGCTGCCGAGCCTCCAGCACCATGCGTGAAACTCCCCAATGAAAGTAACGCAGCGTATTCTGATAGGGTGGGTACGATTGATGCACAAATGACTCCGGGTACAAATGAACCCACTGAAATTGCTTGTCGTCAGACAATAAATAGATGCTAGCGTCAATGCAGCCCTGGAATGGGCCACCTCCCCAGCGTGTCGTGCTCAAAACCTTGCCCATGGAGAAAAAATTGGTGACAAACCAGTTGGAAAAGCACAGGTTCTCCGCCCCCAAAGTCCAACGCATATTAGAGGGGTTCCACAGGTAGTTCAGCGGCATGATGCCCCACACCATGGGATCATCAATCATGCAAGAATGGTTCATGACAGTGATGAGACCGCGCTTTTCTAATCTGCATCGTTCAATTGCCTCAAACAGATTATGTGCACCATGAACATGGGGCTTGAATCCAATGTTCAACAGCACTTTCGCGGCCGTGCCCGTCCCGCCAATAATCAAGCGGCGACCAGCTTGCCACAGCATGCCATCGTTGACATTATAGCTGTTAACAAATGATCTTCCACGTTCAATAACACTTCGGAAAGACATGCATCACTCTCTAGGACAGTCAAATCAGCGCCACCAGTGTATTTATAAGGGTCCAGGGAAGGAAAAAAGCATTTCTTGCCTTGCCAGGGCCATTTTTTTCTGGGCCAGATCGAGCATCAACCTGAGGGCCGATTGTGGTGGGGGACCGGAATTTGCCAAAAGGTTTAGATGAGTGGGTTTCTGCTAACAACCTGAAATTGGCTCCCTTTGTCTGACCGGAGTAGTTTGGAAGGGAAATCTTTTTATTTCTTATAATCCATCATGGAAAAGTTCTCCAAGTGGCGTGACCCAGCCACAGGTATTGCTCCGTTCATTCCTGTTCCTTTACCGCCTGCCACAGCGCTCTCGATCCTTCTCATCGTCCCCAAGTTGCTCATTCTCAGCATTATACTACCTTTTCTTGCACTACCGCCACTCATAAAACCAGCACTCGCTCTTATCGGCGTACAATGGGACTTCAAATACGATGCCAAGAAAGCGGCCCGTCCTGGAAAGGGAAATGTGATTGTTTCTAACTTTTGCTCCCCTCTGGACCCGCTAATTTATCGCTCAGAGTTCCCAAACTGTCTCTTCATCGTGCCATCTAGATCGTCACACGAGCTTTCTCTCTTGAGTGTCATTTGGACAGCCCTTGGCGGCACTTCCTCCATAACTACCGCTAGGGGAGAGCTAATCGATTGGGCTCAACTCGAGAAATCGGCTAGCTCCAGCGGCAGAGTGGTTGTTGTTTTTGCTGAGGGAACAACTTCCAATGGAAGAGGCCTATTGCCTTTTGTTCCAGGCTTTGTTCTCCCTCATAATCTCTCGCTCTATATTGGTGCGTTACGCTACACGCCTGGATCAATCACATCTCCGGTACCTGTAGGCCTGTTTTCTTGGCTGTGGAAACTCGTTGGCTGTTCTTCTTACACTGTCAAAGTTCGTGTGAGCGCTTCTACAGGACAAAAGATTGCTGACGACTTTGCTAGCGTGAGCCGGTTGAAACAGTTAGGCGCCGAGGTCAATCTTGAACGCAAGGCTGAGTTTGTTAAGGCCTACTTCAAGAGTAGAAAACTGACGTATTAGAGAATGGTGGTAGACGTACGTATAATGGTGCCTTAGGTCCTCACGCTGAGCGTCGGCTCAACACCTGTCAGACCACTTGTCCAATGTAAGAGATTTATCCAAACATTTCTTTTGTCTTTCTTCTGTAAGATGGAGTTAATTCTACTCTCTTCAAGATGTTCTGCGCGTGTCCTGTAATCACGTCGGTAGTGTTTTACTGACTGCCTGCATGCTGTCACATTCACGTCATCGGCGGTCTGACTGTATGGAAATTAGGTTTCGTTAATGAGGATTAGATGCGGAGCTGGGTTTCATATATGAAATCCCCTCATTTTATCTGCCAGAGGTGATCTTATCTTACAGTCACCGTTGTCATTACTTTCACGCTCCACGTCTTATCTCGCTCTGGCTCCTGCAACCCTCATTCCAGCCACTCCCAAAATCCGCCTGTGTGTTTTTCACTTACTTTACCCTTTTGGGCCGAATGAATAAAATGCGTCGCGAACGCGACCCGTCCCGACACCAACAACCTTAGAAATCTCTGCACCCTACAGTTGACCTTCCCGTCATCCAAACTTCCTTGAAAATCTCATCTGGGTGAGGTAGCAAAGATTTTGAGCATTTCGAGCATTTTTAGCATCACTGTACTCAGTATCACCGCCGCCCTTCCTGTAATGTTTACTCCATCCAGACGGTCCACTCGGCGGCCTAGCTCTAGCCTGGGTGGCCCCCACATGATCACTCCAGAGTCAATAGGCAAAAAAAAGTTGGTCAGGGTGCGAAAAGTAAAGTTTGGGGGTTTCACTGATGATTCGACTCCGAAACCTGTAATCATCTCTCAGACTTCCACCGAGCCTCTGAAATCTATTCTTAAAACCTCACCTGAAGCAGTCTCCGACAGCGCCAATTGCATTTTGGAGGATATCTACTCGGGCGCTATCGCTGATGATCAGCTCTCGAGCATGGGGTCGGAGATACTAGCCGCCGCCACGGAGGTAATGTCCAATGGAACAAACTTCAATCGCCTCTCGGTGTACGCGGCCCTCAATGCCATCATCAAGTACGACGAATCGGTCTTCATCGATAGGGCAAACATTATTATTCAGCAGTCAATGAAGGATCTAGACGATGCAGAGTCTTCCATGAACCCATTGGATATCCGCATTGTGCTCCTAATCGTCAAGGTTGTTGAAAACATTTTCAATATTGAAGTTATTGCAGGTGACATCCCGCATGAATCCAAACTGTGGTATTTTGACAGAGCACTAAGGGCTATTGAAAATCATTCATCCAAGGCCACAATTGGTGTCTATATCCACTTTATCAATCATTGCAAGGCGATTCCGCCATTAATGAATTCCACATACGCGACGCGTCTGATGGAGGCAATCGTCTCTGCCCCGTCTTATTCTTCAGGAGGTACAATTTCCGAATATCTGATTGCGCTCCAGCTTCTTGTCAACAGCAATCCGAAAACAATGCTGGCGTCGCTGTATAAATGGCTTCGCCTGCCTCTGAGTAGAGTTACAGCAGGCCCAGCACTTGTGAGGATCAGAGCTTTAGCAGTTCTGCAAGTGACAGTGGCGAAATTTGCAACTGAAATTAAGCTTGGTCGTGCAATTCAGCTTTTTCTAGAAGAAAAGGCGACAATGGACCAAACCAGTGGTCTTCAACGCGTAATGCAAACATGCGAATCTGGCATAAGCGGACCACTTTCTGAAGTTCGATTTGCCTTCAACTTGTGCACAGTTATCCTTCAAGCACTCTCATCAAGACCTGATGTTGCCAACTCTATGGCATTTGAGAGGATTGCGCAGTTTTACCTCACAGCGGTTCTCTTGAACAATGACGCTGTGACTTCAGCAGCCGTCGAATCCTGGCGCTCAATCGTGTGCACCGTCAAAGACAACTACTATACTCCGCAAGCGACTAGCAAACTGCCCCCTGCCCCCAAGGTGGCAAAACTCATGCTGCTTCCCTTTCAAGCTCTCGCTGACTCTCTGCGTGTTTCCCCTGCCATACATGCTGAAGCATGTAAGACTCTAGATGTTATCATCTACACTATTCTCTATCCACCTCTTTGTGTTCCACAGCCGTCTGCTGCGCTCTATTGGTCGTGGGCTTGGAGAACGACAATCGAACCTATTCTTAGTTCGCTTATTGACTTCCGCTTGGGTGATTTCGCGCTGGCAGTGATCAATCGGATCATTATCTCTAGCAGTATTTCAAGTGTGAATTTTAGAGCTCGCCCTGCATTGTCGAATACTCTTCTTGCAGTTGGAGATGTTTCTGATTCTGACTTTCCGTTGTTCCCTGCCAAATATCTCAAGTCTTGCACCTTTGATATTGCAACATATATTATCAAAAGTGACACAGGAGACCTACCGGTTGATTCAATGTCACCTAAGTCGTTGTGGCAGAAATATCTCACCGTGGTGAAGCCTTCTGTTATGGGATTTGACGCCATGACCCTCGTGGCAGCTGTTGGAAACTTTGCTTGTCAGAACTACAGCTTGGAGAGAGAAATGAAATGCTTGAGAGCGCTTTTGGAATCTTCCTACGATAGCTTTGGTCGTTCTGTGTGCACTTCTCAAAAGCTACTTGTGGAGAAGAACGGCGAAATCACCCCTGTGCAGCGTCTCAGCAACGACTCTGGTGGCTCTCCTGTGTGTCTCTTCAAACTGTTATGGGATCATTTTTCAAGTCTCAAACCTGAGAAAAAAATCTTACAGATTCTTCAAGATATTTTTGCTCGTTGGACAGATGCAATCAATGACTTGCCTTCGTTGCTGAATCATGCAGTACAACTCACCTCCTCACTCAGCGACCAGCGTTACTGGGATTTGGTCCTCAGCAACGTGAACAGAACATATCTGAGAATGAAGGAAACACCTCTGGAGGAAGGGGTTAGCATCTTTGATGATAATGAGCTTGAGTGTATTCGCCTCTTTGAAATTTCAGTCAAGTTCGAGCCGCTTACTGGTGAAGACTTGTTGACTCGTGCTATTGAGTTTGGAGAGAAGAGAACCAGACTCAACAAGTTAGCAGCCAAGATCCCCAAGAGTAACATACCAGCACTCTCTGATACATCGTCTGAGGTAGATCCATTCTTGACTGAATCTGAATCGGAAGGGGAGTCAGATTCTGAACCAATTATTGCTAGAGAGTCGCCTGCTTCCACTCGACTGGTCTCACCCCCTCCTACGGACGTCGTAGCTCTGCCCAGGGATAAGATGCAAGCTTCCTCTGTTTCTCCTGATGATGTGACGATATTGGAAGTGTGCTCACATGGAAAGCGGGAGGTGAGGAGCGACGAGGATTACATTGAGTGCGAGATTCTATCTCCTAAGCGGCATAAAGCTACCGGAGATGAAGCTGATACAGTAAACGATGCAGACATCGAAGTACTAATGCCTGTGCAGCAGAACTCTCTATTGGAGTTGTCGAATACGAATTCGGAGGCATTGACAACACCTGAAAAGCAGCTGATTAAAGGTAAAGAGCCACCACGCCAGCAATCCACTGCACCTGTCAATCGATTACCGAAACTGGCTGATATGTCTCCACCAGCACAGAAGCCTGTTGAAGTCAGATTCTCGTTTTCTCCAAGTTGCACTCAAACATCTCCACAGCAATCGCCCGAACCGTCATCACAACAGTTGCCGGAACCGTCGCCGGAACCGTCGTCCCCACCATCGCCTTCTCGCGATGGTATGCAATCCCCTGCCAGTTCACCATTATCGGTCTCACACGGGCGTACACCTGAATCCTCACCTTCCAGGCGAACGCCTGAGGCATCACCCACCAACTCCACGCGACCTATGCCAAAGAAAGCCCCATTATACGATGACATTGTTAGGGCGCTTATGAGAACAAGCTCGTCGGATCTCGACAGCTTAAACGCCGATGAGCTGTTTGAGCTGGAAACGCGCCTCATGTCTGCACTGCCACGTATTAGAAAGCGACAGCTGGCTCTTCGCCGATCTGCTCGATAGATTAGTAGCACCAATATTATTTATTTGAACAACAGCTATGTAGATTGTCGGGTGCGAGAGGGCTTGCGGAGTGAAAGCATATCACGGGCTTTTTGTAATAGATATTGCAGCGCATCATAATGACGTTTATTTTGAAGAATGATGCGACCTCCTGAGCTCACCTTATTATCAATCATCATCATCGTCCGCAGCAGACGCTCTCAACAAGCCCACTAAAATTTCTGTGCCTGCCTTCACGCCATCAATGACACGAATCTGTGGGCCCACAGCCGCTTCAATTGCCTCGTCCATGCCTGACATACCTGCACATCCCAATAGAATATGACTTGCGCCGGCATTTTTCGCTTTGAGTGCGGCCTGACCTATGCGCTCAAACACGGTTTTTTGGTCAAGGTCATGCAATTCGAGAACGCCGAGGCCAGTTGTAAAGGTGCCTGCGTAGTTCCAGTGCGAGCCCAAAAATGCCAGCACAGCGTCGTCCAGTAGCTTTTCCCAGACAGTTGCTGTCGTCACGATGGCAAACTTTCCACCGTAGGCCATTGCCGACAACACTGACGCTTGGAAAATGCCAATGACAGGTTTAGTAGTGCGCTCGCGCAGCATGTGGACCAAAGGATGGTCCGAGTAGCAGGCGATTAAGAAGGCATCATGGATGTCCAGTTGTTGCTCAAGAGCTGGCATACAAGCTGCAGCAGACTCAATTTCCGTCACCATAGAGTCTATTTGTCTGGGCCCCGAGGGCGCTGTGAAAAACTTGTAGACAAAGTCTGGTGCGGGGTCGAGGATTTCCTTGAGACCGTTGGTAATGGAGGCCGAGGAATTCGGATTCACGATTAGGATGGACATTGTAAGGTGTGAGGGATGGAAGTGGTCTACTCCTGTGATACTGGCAGCAATATAGCACAGCTGCTTAGCAGAGCTCAATCGGTCAAATAAATTGCGTGGTGCGCGTGCGGAGAGTGTGGACAGCCCTCTCCAGATTAGGCTATGGGATTGTGCGTCAAATCGGGGATCTTAGTTTGGAGTGTCAGAAATCCCAAACTGCGTGTCTTAGATGGGGCTGGGGGGTGGAAACAGCCTAGAGGGAAGGGGAAGGTGAGAAGAGTCCGAGAATTTTCGACTGGCCTATGCTCTGCGGTAGAAGTCCTGCCGGGACCCTGATAGCGATCGCCAGATCTACAGCCCAAATGCTCTGTAAATTACGGCCTAAATGCAAACCCTAACGCACAAAACGCATCCGTCGTGCCCATGCTGTGCCAGCCCGCCTTGCAGAGGCCCCAGTGGCCTCGGAGAACACACACCTGCTGCCACGCTCCTACCAATCTGCAAGCATTATTATTCTCCTTTTTTCTCTACCCCTTGCCAATCGCTCAGGCACTGCCCTGTGCACACCCCCTCCCATGCACGAGCCTTCAAGTGTCCACAACCTCCTTGAAATCAGTTCGCGACCATGACAGACAGCAGCAGCATGGAATAATGCGATAGTGGCAGCAGAAGCAGTAATATATTCCACGTATTACTGCACTCAACAGCCCTGCAAACATGTCGTCAACCCATAGAGCCATTCCAGCCATTTCTCAATGCCGCTCCTCTCCTAGTCTCATGTCTCTATTATTACCCCAAACTGTGCCTTTGCATGTGATATGTGAAACGCTGCGCGCTTTGGACGCTCAAAAGAACCGTTGCACCGCAACGATGTGGGGCAGTGATGATCCCAAAAATGCCATAGTCAACGAGGAATGAGATATTTCGTAAGTGCTGTAATTCCTTCACCCGGAAGCTGCAATTGGCTGTTCTGCTTGGTGCACATTTCGTAGGAGCGGACTAATGACCAACATCTGTAGTAGATCGGCAATAAGTGAAAGCGCCTCAGGATTGTTTTGCAAGCCCAAAATATCAATGACCTCCTCAAGAGAAGCTTCGTTTTCGTTTCGCATCATGAAGTCGAGCATTTCAGCTGGGTCAAACAGCATGCTCCCTGATTCCTCTGACAGCTCCGAATGTGCGAGATCGGATTCAAAGTTGTTATCAGCATCATCCTTTATAGAGGCTTCACTAGCTGCTCTTTCAACTGTGATTGGCTCTTCATACACATCGACCAAAGACACAGACTCAAAGTTCGCCAGAAATCCAAACTCGGCCAGTTCCTCCTCGCTTAATTTGGGTGGCGCAGTGATTCGAGCCCAGTAAGCTGATTTGAGCTCTTCCGCCTGATCTCCTGCCGTCGTATCTGGAGAATTTCTTGTCTCAGTCTCAATCCAGTGCACCTTGTCATCGTGAGCAGAGTCATTGTCCAGCGTGCCATTGCGAGGTGTGAGAGGTGCGTCCAAAATCTCCATTTTGAATCCCTTACAGTCAAAGAGTCTGTACTTGTCTCTTTCAATACAATCAACGAATTCGCTGCCTACCAGTAGGGGCAAGTGAATTATCGCGTTTCTCAAAGCCAATAGGAATAGCCCGCCAAGAAGCACTCTGCAAATGTTTGATTTGGTTCTAGCAAGCTTGCTCGTTAGTTGGTTTATACAGCAGGCCGAAACCATTAATGAGCAGTAAAATGCTGGCAGATACGCATCAGGAAGTATTCTTCCTTCTTTGACGAGTGGCAGGTACAGTGTCAGCCAAGCAACCATCCACCTGCCGCATTCGTGGTCAAATCTTATGCAGTGGAAATAAACGCCTCTCTGCATGGCGATAATGGAAAGAATTTTGAAAACAAGGTAAAATAAAAGAGAAGCAAAGCAAGTTCCCCAGACAAAAATATTGTGGAACATGTAAACCTGTCCCCAATCACCTGCCCATAGTCTGCGACCGTAGCAGAAATATGGCACCACAAAGGCGTTCATAGTCCACTTTGTGTCGAGCTTCGATCTGATTTCACGCACTCGCTCTACAGCCATGGTATACTCAGCAAACTTTTCGCTGAGACTTAATGGTCGATATGCGATCATATCGGTATTTTGCAGATTCAACGGATGGAAATTTTCTTCTGCAATCCATTTGGTGAATTTAGTCATGGCAAATTTTGCACAGGTAACCTCCTGCTGGTACTGAGCATAGCCAGGCAATACTGTGTTATGCGAAAACAAATAACACTCTCTGAATAGACTTCTCAGGCGAAATGGTCTGATCGCTTCCCATTGCGCGAAGGATTCATTCGCTCCCGTATCTTCTGGCTCATCATCATCAAGTTCGACAACCCAAATGTCGTTAATATCCCCAGGGTAATCAGGTGCTCCGTAAGTTGAAACTTCAACATGGTTATCCTGTGCGGTTACAGGAGGCAAATTCGTATTTGCATGGAGGTGCAACCCTGTTGATACGTGTCTCAGTCGGATCAACATCATATCGGTGACACTCGTCAGATTCCTGAAACCACTATAGTATTCTCTATAGTCGTCAAGTTCAGCGCCATTCTCCACGACCCAATAGTTATTATCGTCGCCAATATAAGGGTAAAGCGTGACTTGTTGTTGATAGGTACCTGTTTGCCAAAATTCCGGATGGGAATGAAGATAAGAATTAGAATACTGATGGCGTATTGTGATTATCGAGCCGAGATAGATATTTCTTGATGCCGGGGGATAGAAAGATGAGTTAAGAGTTCTTTGATATTGACCGGAAATGAATTGACTGCCCGGCCCAGTGTTCGAGCATTGAAGCACATGGTAACTCAGCGACATGATGTTCACAACCAAAGGAATCAAGTAGAGAATCGAAAATGTCAACAAGGCGTATCTCAGTACTTTCTTGCCTTTCACTACCATCAACCACCACAACTGGTAACTCGAAATAGCAAACATGAAAAGCAAAAGATAAACTCCATCATCATTGGAAGTTGCGCAAAGTCCAATAAAAACACTCAGCAGTATCAGATTCCAAAACCACTTTCCAGATCCGAGCTCTGAATTAATGAATTTTTTCAAAATACCGAACGATATACTCACCAGAGTAAGGTAGGCTGCCATTGGCGACGCATATCGAAATTGCACAGCAAAG
The DNA here is from genome assembly GCA_030561725.1 of Grinbergsozyma bentonensis. NCBI lineage: Eukaryota > Fungi > Ascomycota > Dipodascomycetes > Dipodascales > Trichomonascaceae > Grinbergsozyma > Grinbergsozyma bentonensis. The sequence continues at coordinate 31,973 of JAKTYB010000042.1, read as the reverse complement.
GAACTTTCTAGTAGCAGAAGTGCAAGAACAAACATTCTCACAGAGTATCTCACGTCAGACATGGCCAAATTGGCATTTGTGGCCAGCAGAGTTAGTAGGTAGAGGGTGTAGGATAGAATTCTTATTGCGAGCAGTGTATCGCCAAGCAGTGGGTCTAAAAGGCAACTGCCCCAATAGTAAAACTGATATGCTAATAATGGGCTTTCTGAAACAAAAAAGCTTTGCTTCTTATAATAGTTGATAAACTCGACAACACGAGCTTCCTCCCCCACGACATCTGCTGGGCTGTGAATATTCCACAAAGAGATAGTGCTGGCCAATAAAATAACCACTGTTGTCTTCCATTCATCGCTTAAAATTGTATGTTCCTTCCTTACACTCATGGGTATGCTCTCTGTTAATTGTACTCCGGGCTTCCACAAGCCAAGAAATGCGCCAGTACCAGTACTAAGGTGATATTGTTGTTTACTAGCGGCCGTTTTCTTCATCGATAACGTGATAGACTATAGCATTGAATAAATAGTGACAATATATATGGGGTAGCAGCCGAAGTCTAAATCAATTATGAAGCTCCTTGGCAATAAATAAGCGCACAGTGTCTGACCACGCATCGAGATTTGATAAACGTTCGTCATCCTTCTCTACCATCAAATAAATACGCCTTGACACACGTTGGTTGATATCCGTATACTGTTCCTTGGAAACCTTGCCCTCATGGTATAAGGGTCGCAATGTGTCACGTACGAGTTTCTGAACCTTTTCTTTTTCACCAAAACTGAGAATAGGGGACGGAGAAGGCGATCGAGAAGACGACGAACTTTGCGATGGAGCACTCTTGGGAGAAGGTGACCTCGATATCAAACTGCCAGATAAGGAAGTTGGAGACATTGGGTTTACCCAGGAGTCTAACTGGTTCTTCGGGATGATGGGAGTGGACTGAATGTTGCGCATGTCGGATAGAAGAGACTGAACGAGGGTCTGTGATGATGCATTTGCGGAGTCTGCACTAGAAGCCAGCGACGAAGAGGTGATAGATTCTGGATCATGCTGCAGTTGCTGCTGCTGTTGTTGCCTACTCCTGCACGGCCTCTTATACCTCTTGGAATTAGGTTCCGGGCTCTTGGCTTCTGATTCCGAGCGCTTGGGTGAAAGATTGTTCGACTCAAGGGAAGAATGCGGAAGACCAGGAACCACAGAGCCCACCCCATTCTCCCCATCTTGCTGAGATGAAAGGGAATCAAAAGCGTTCCAAGCTAGGCGCTCTTCCGGTGAAACCTCCACTGGTCGCGGCGGTTCAGGACTTGATGGAGACATGTGCCGTTCATTTCCAGCATTTCGAAGCGCCTGAGAGAGAGAAGGCGAAGACATCACCGACTCAAGCTGTGCATAGTTTGAAGATCTTACTCCTCGTGAGCGTCTTGGAGTCCTTATTTGCATTTCAGGACGGCCGGAAGTACTAGCGGCACTAGGGGACCCAAACATGGACATCAATGTAAGTGCACGCCTGGTCTGCGCCCAAGTATAAACTTCTGTGATGGGAAGGCTTGCTCTTCCCGCACCCGTTCTGCGACGAGTAGAGGCTGGGGCAGCGGTATTTTGATGGGTGCGCCGCGAAGATCCACGGCCTCTCCTTCTCGTGATACCGGAAGTGGCAGCAGCATCACTAGTAATATTGTTTAGCAGTTCGCAGGAGGGACAGTACCATGAGGAGGAGGGGATCTCTCCAATGCCTAGGCATGAGACGTGAAACAAGCGGTCACACGCATCGCAAATGAGCAACTGGTCGGGCTCGCCGTCAGAATCACAGATGACACATGAGTCGCCAACCCACAGAGACTCAACACCATCATCACCGTAAGCCAGAGCATTCAAGAACACCTCATCCATATCCTCTTCATCTGCAGCTGGGCGCTTTGGGTCAATACTCTGGCACGTGACGAGGGTACCATCTGGGTTACAAATTTCCATAGAGGAAAATTCAGTACGGCATGTAGGGCATGAGTTTGTGCGCTCCGCCCAGGCCGAGACACAGACATTGTGAAATTTATGGCCACACGGGAGATGGGCGATTGTCCCTGTCGCAGCTGCTGTATTGTCAGGCTCAGTTTCGAGTGGGATGCATGGGGTGGCGTGCGCCACTTCTTTCCTGGGAGCTGTGGAGGCTGCAGCACGTGGAGAGTCAGACATGGTGGGCAGCAACGGGTAGGGCTCAGATAGTGGTTCCAGGCAAATGATACAGTCCACGTCAATAGTTTGGCGGGACGGACCGCTGGCGGGCGACCCGTCTGAGAAAGGCAAATCTGGCATGTTTGGGTGTTGCATGGAGCTTGATTTGCAGTCTTATCATATATTGGAGGTTGGTTGTTGTTGGTTGGGTGTGAGTTATGGAGGGCAGTAGACAAGTGGAGTTGGGCAGCCAGAGGGTCGAAGCAAATGGTCAAGTGGAAGGGGGATGTTTAATGTGGCCTATCTAGGCAGTTTTAGAAAAAAATAAGTGGATGGGGGGAAGGCCACACGGGAGATGGGCGGCAAGCAATGGGGGAGGAGAGAAAGTGAGGGATAATGTGGAAGGTCGTGAAAAACACGTTCACTGGTCCAGACAGGTGCGGTTCTGTCTTTACCTATCCAACTAGATGGTCTTGTGGTCTATGTGGCGTATTACGAGATGAGGGTCCACAGTTGATGGCGGTGGCAAGGCTTGGGGGAAAAGATAGTGGGGAAGAATGGCAAGGTGTACTACTGCCCTTTTTGGGAGGGTTCTCTGCCAGAGAGATATTGACCAGACAAGCAGCAATATGACATTCAAACCTCGTCGGACCTCCGGCCCCGTTTCTTTATGCCTACTGAAACATCCCCCCTAAACCCTCCCCTGGCCAGTGCTCTGAGTTCTGGGGGTCTGGACACCGCCAGGGGCAGCAGCGCGCAACTGAAACTTGGGCGCCGAGAACTAAAACGACTTTTCTCTAGCATTGGCTGGAGTGGAGTGATCCAGGGCGACAAAAAATAAATCCGTGTGGTATTGAACTCCACTGTGGCCTAAAGATATCCTCAGAGCGGCCCCCAGCAGCATTCTAGTGGGACCCAGCCTCGCGGTCCGGATCCTCACCTTGAAGCTTTCACAAGGCTCTGCATTGTTAGCCTGCTCGGTCACTTAGGGCAAGACCCAGAAGTGAAAAATTAACATGAACAAATTTGATAAAGTGCTACATTAAATATCATGTTTGACATAAACTACACTTTCATCTACGTCAAATACATCATAACTTTTTGGTGGAGTGCAAAATGCTTAGGCATCAGCAAGCTCTCTGAGACGTCTGATGGTGGTTCTGACGGTAGTGGCAGCAGCAGTGCTTGGTTAGTAGGTTCTTGAAATATACTTCTCGGCTCGATCCACGACATGAATCTCACAGAGTCGACGAATCTCACTCAATGCAAATGAAAGGCGAAAAAAGCCAGCGATTTGCCAAGGTGAGGCGAGTGTGGAATACCACAGTCCATAAACACTCCAATGGAGTGCTCGTTTATACGTACTTCAGGGTGTAAGCGCCACCAGCGATGAGCTTCTTGCAAGAAACACACTTCCAGATACCAGCAGCCTGTCTTCTGACGGAGTCCTTGCCGCAGAAGGAGCAGTTGTAACGGGTGTGGGCCTGGGTCTCAAGCTTCTTGCACTGACGTCTCAGGGACGAACCGTATCTGACACCGTACTTTCCGGTAATGCCGACCTTTCTAGTTCTCTTGCTCATTACTTGTTGTTGTGTGAGGTGAAAAGTCTCAGGACCAATTGGTACTATACCTCTCGAGCTCACCGTGACCCTAGCTGGGAGTTTTGAGTTGGGAGAATTGTGACTGTCAAGAGTGTGCACGCTTTGAACGTCTGTAGGTGTGTGCACGTTGGGAATGCACACCGGCCCCTTTGACAACGCGCTGGGAGCAGGGGGCGAGGAGGCGTCGCCCATAAAGTGATGTTGCAGACAACTGGGAGGCACTCACCAGCCGGAGTGTGCACGGATATCAAGGTTTAGAGGAGAGCGTGATGCCCTTCCCTCGGCTTCAGCAACGTTTTTGGCACCTACAAAGTCGGCCGGGCTTAAATTAGCGCACAATCTCTGTCAACCCCCCTCATGGCTAGTCACCGCTATCTACTACTGCCCAGCAGTTGGCCTCGCCTACGCCCGGCGCCTTATTCAGGAGTACCCCTGAAAGCCCAGCCAATCTTGACGGCCGCAGTTTCAGGAGACTTAACGGGAATGGAGATTGCAGGCAGCGTAATGAGAGCCCTCATGTTCACAGCTTCTAGTGATTTGTCCAGCGTGCAGTTCCCAGGCCTGTTATACCCCGCCCGGTGACTGGCTTGTCGGCCCACCAAGCTCATCTTCAGAGCCAAGTAGTACCCCAGGCCAACTGATGCACCTCCCCCGTAGTGACCAAGTACAGTGTCAGATGGGAGGCTGAGTCGCCAACCATCCCGGCGCACCCGTCCACAGTATGGACACCGCCAGAAAAGAGAAGGGTGTGCGCCGATCTAGATATTATTGCCACATAGCTCATGCGAGTTTCTCTGTCTCCCTCAACTTTATCCACCTGACGTTTCATCACTTCCTTTACCCTACTACTATTTTGGGACCGCCTCCAAGCGAGCCCCTAAACTCAGCCCCACTACAACACGTAGCCACGGTCTACCACCGCGCTTGTCCCTCCCACTGAGGCACAGCACAGCACATCACAGAGAAACACGCCCAGTGCTTGAGGCGTAAATACACACATCTCCTTATTTTACCTCACCCCTTCTCTCTGGTCACCACATTCCCATCTAGGACTCTGCTGGATTTTCTAGGTTTTCTGCCTTGCTACCAATGGCGAACCTCATTGATCTGGAAAACGATCCCTATGGCCATGGCCATGGCCGTGGCCCTTCCGAGGATGATTATAAGGCTCAGGGCTACTCCAACCAACATTCGGGTTCTGCAGAGCAAAACCCCTTCCAGTCTACCAATCACCTGGCTGCTCCAGAATCCTACTCAACCTATCCCGCACAGCAAACCCTCTCACGTGAAACCCTCGACAACTATGACTACTTTGACGGAACCGGAATCGCTGCGGACATTGACGATAATGATTTCATCGAGCCCTCACAGACAAATGCCTCCAAGCCCGGTATGTTGAGCAGGCTGCGTGGAAGGCTGGGTATGGGCCAGCAGTACAGCGAAATGGACATTCCTCTCACCCAGCCGGGCGGCGGCTCTAGCGGCGGCTTCGGCTCGGAACCAAAAAAGGGGAAGCTCGTTGCTGACGATGAGCCTCGAGATTTTGACATTCGCCACATTTACCGCCGTCTTTTGGGAAAAGAGATCCAAGATGACCGCCAAAAGTCCCGCACTATTTATATCAACGATCCGACCGCCAACAGCACAATCAAGTTCTCTGGAAACCACATTTCGACCACAAAGTACAATGTTGCTACTTTTGTACCCAAGTTTCTTTTTGAGCAGTTTTCAAAGTATGCGAATCTCTTTTTCCTTTTCACGGCGGCTATTCAGCAGGTGCCCAAGGTTTCTCCCACAAACCGATTCACTACCATTGGTACACTCGCGGTGGTCCTCCTCGTTTCTGCCATCAAGGAGCTGATTGAGGACTTCAAGCGTAATTCAGCGGATCAAGAGCTTAACAACTCAAAAATTCTCGTTCTCGAGAACGGTGATTTTGTTGAAAAAAAATGGATCAAGGTACGCGTTGGCGACATTGTGCGTGTCGCCTCAGAAGAACCATTTCCAGCTGACCTGGTTCTTCTGGCTTCATCGGAACCAGAAGGCTTGTGCTATATTGAAACGGCAAATTTGGACGGTGAAACGAATCTCAAAATTAAACAGGCTGCGCCAGAAACAGCATCCTTGGTTTCTCCAAGAGAGCTTAGCTCTGTCCAGGGAAAAGTGGAGTCTGAAGGCCCAAATTCATCACTGTACACCTATGAAGCAACTTTGGAAATGGGTAATAAGAAAACTGCACTTGCGCCAGATCAGCTTTTGCTGAGAGGCGCGACGCTTAGAAACACACCCTGGGTGCACGGTCTCGTAGTTTTTACCGGACATGAAACCAAACTCATGCGTAACGCGACCGCAACCCCTATCAAGCGCACAAACGTGGAGCACGTGCTGAACATTCAAATCATTTACCTATTTTTGATTCTCATTCTTCTTTCTGTCACCTCCTCTCTTGGCAATGTCCTCTCTCTCGTCATCACCCCTAACAAATTTGCATACCTGGAGCTGGAGGGCACCAATAAGGTTGGCTTATTTTTCTTGGACATGTTGACATATTGGGTTCTTTATTCTAACCTGGTCCCCATTTCTTTGTTTGTCACCGTGGAGGTCATCAAGTTCTATCAAGCCTATTTGATCTCGTCTGATCTCGACATGTACTATAAGGACAGAGATGTGCCAGCGATTTGCAGAGCTTCGTCGTTGGTTGAGGAACTAGGTCAAGTTGACCACATCTTTTCTGATAAGACAGGTACGCTGACAAGAAATATCATGGAGTTTAAGGCCTGCTCTATTGCTGGTCGTGCCTATGCAACAGAGGTGCCTGAGGATAGAAAGGCCACAATAGTTGATGGTGTCGAAACGGGTTTTAACGACTTCAATACTCTCACAGATGACATTTCTGGAGAGCATGGGCAAATAATTGCTGAATTTTTCACTCTTCTAGCTGCATGCCATACTGTTATTCCGGAAGTCAAACCGAATGGCAAGATCAAGTACCAAGCTGCTTCTCCTGATGAAGGTGCTCTTGTCGATGGCGCGGCTACTTTGGGTTACATTTTCAGTATCAGAAAGCCAAAATCAATCACCATTGACATTGCTGGTGAATCCTATGAATACGAGCTTCTCAATATCTGCGAGTTCAACTCCACTAGAAAAAGAATGTCTGCAGTCTTTAGATGTCCAGATGGTCAGATTAGGCTTTACTGCAAGGGTGCTGATACCGTCATTCTTGAGCGTCTTGGAGGTGAAAATCCTTTTGTGGAGCCAACGATGAGGCACCTCGAAGATTTTGCATCTGAAGGTCTGAGAACTCTTTGTTTGGCTATGCGCGTCATTCCCGAACAAGAATACCAGCATTGGAATAGCGAATTCCAGGTGGCATCAGTCTCTCTTGAAGATAGGGCTGACAAACTCGCTGAAGTTGCCGAGCAGATTGAACATTCTCTATATCTTCTGGGAGCTACTGCCATTGAGGATAAGTTACAGGAAGGTGTCCCTGAAACTATTCACACTTTGCAGAATGCTGGCATCAAGGTTTGGGTTTTAACCGGAGATAGACAAGAAACTGCTATCAACATTGGTATGTCTTGTAAACTTCTCAGCGAGGACATGAACCTGCTTATTGTGAACGAAGAATCTTTCGAAGCTACAAAGGAAAACATCGAAAACAAGCTTGCCGCAATCAGATCCAACACTCTAAATGCCTCTGAAATGGATCTTCTTGCACTTGTAATTGACGGAAAGTCACTTGGTTTTGCTCTCGAGCCTGCTTGTGAAAACCAGTTGCTGGAGTTGGCGCTGATGTGCAAGTCAGTTATCTGTTGTCGTGTTTCTCCTCTACAGAAAGCGCTTGTTGTAAAGATGGTGAAGAGAAACACAAAAGCAATCCTTCTCGCAGTTGGCGATGGTGCTAATGACGTGTCAATGATCCAAGCTGCTCATATTGGGGTTGGTATCAGTGGTATGGAAGGCACTCAAGCGGCTAGATCTGCAGATGTTTCTATTGGACAGTTCAGGTATCTGAGAAAGTTGTTGTTGGTCCATGGTTCCTGGTCGTATCAAAGATTGTGCACAGCGATCTTGTACTCCTTCTACAAGAACATTGCTTTGTATATGACCCAGTTCTGGTTCGTTTTCTTCAACGGCTTCTCGGGTCAGTCTCTTTTTGAGTCCTGGACGATGACTTTCTACAACGTTTTCTTCACTGTTGCTCCTCCTTTTGTCCTTGGTGTTTTTGATCAGTTTATTTCAGCGAGGCTTTTGGACAGATACCCTCAACTTTACAGGCTTGGTCGTTCAGGAACGTTCTTCAACATCAAAAAATTCTGGGAATGGGTTATCAACGGATTTTACCACTCTTTGATTCTGTTTTTTGGCGCCATGGGTATTTACAAGTGGGGTATTGATCAAGAGAACGGCTTGGTTACAAACAACTGGGCTTGGGGTGTTACGATCTACACGGCTTGTATTGTCACTGTGCTGGGCAAGGCTGCACTCGTAACCAGCATGTGGAACAAATTCACGGTTGTTGCTATTCCCGGTTCTCTGGCTGTGTGGCTTGGATTTTTCCCGATTTATGCTGTTGTCGCTCCACTCATTCACGTATCTCAGAAAGAGTACAGAGGAATTCTGGAGCATGTCTATCCTCAAATTGTTTTCTGGGCATCGGTTGTGTTACTTCCGTTTGCTTGTTTGATCAGGGATTTTGCGTGGAAGTACTATGCTCGCATGTACAGGCCCAAAACTTACCATTATGTGCAAGAGATTCAGAAGTATAACATTGCCGATTACCGCCCACGCATGGAGCAGTTCCAGAAGGCAATTAGAAAAGTTCGCCAGGTGCAGAGGATGAGGAAACAAAGAGGATTCGCTTTCTCTCAAGATGATGCCGGTGGACAAGAAAGAGTTGTTCGTGCCTATGATACCACGCAACAGAGAGGACGTTACGGGGAGCTGAAATAGTGTTCGTTGAAACTTTCCCGATGTAAATTAATGCATGACCTGAAAACCACAGTTACTTTGGTGCGGTAAACGACTAATCATCTCACAAGTGAATACCGCGCGAGCTGCCCAATTTTGACGTGGTCAATGTATAGGGTTTTGGTGTATAACTACCAGGCTATTGCCTGTGGATATTCCCCCAATCCCAAGTATTTTGAAACATGTCTACTTTTGACAGAGCAACAGGTAAAGCAACTTAACAACTTCATGGTGATAGTAGTCTACGATCAATACTAACCGCAGATAAGCGCTGCGTATGAACAGATCCAGCGCTTAAGTGTATTGGTCGGTAGAGAGCTGGCCCTTGGTTTGAAACAACTAAGATTCCAAATCTCCAGCTCAGCTCTTCCCGGATCCACTGAGTATCTAGTTTATGTGTCTAAAAGTCAATGGGCTGATTTCCAGACCGTTTTTAAAACTCTCTACCACAGTAGCGATGAGAATTTGTATGAGGGTCTGGTATCAAATCATGCCGCTCCCCACTTGAAAGGTACCTTTTCATTTGGCGAGCAGGCAGCACATCAAAATAACCTCGACGGCCAATTCCTTGATGAGTCCCAGGATCCTGAGCTTCTCGAGATGGAAGTCTCGGATCCCGAGGAGTTTGGCCTTACGGATCAGGTTTTTGACAACTCGCGCCGCGCCTTGCAGCCCCTCACCCCTAGTGAGCTCAACAGTGAATGCGGATCTCAGTTACCCTCCATTTCTAAATGGTTCCAGTGTAGAGGCAGGGTGTTAACAGCGGTACTCAAAGCGATCCCAGCTGTCTTGAGAGAGTGCAGAGTACGCATCTCCAACGAAAAAGTCGGGGGAGGGATCCGCACCATCACTATCACAGGCTCTGAGAGAGCTGTCGATCATGCTGCAGAAATGTTACGAGGTCTTGTGACACTTGATGGTTGAAACAAATGAGTCCGAGATCTTTGACAGCGTTCGAGCCGACCTGTGGCTAAGCGATGAGCTTCACACCCCCGACACATATCAACTTACTATGGCCCAGCCAGGTGTTCGTGGAAAGAACACGGCACAAAAGGGATAATCTAACAGTGAGAGCAAACTCAAAAATCAGAATCAATCAAGCATGATTTTATAAATGTACACAAGGGTAGGCCTTGATTTTTTTTCTATTCTCTTTCCCACCCAGTGATTGCCTTGCTACAGCTAAAGCTCTCCAAGCTGTGGTTAGGTTGAGACCCCACCCTTCAAAATCCGACCATCCTCCCACTTGTGGATCTTCCAACTTTTTCACATAGACGACACTAATGCTGTACGAAATCGTGGGTATCGCTAGGGTGGCCGGCCAGTCCGGAACTAAAGACGCGGGAGAAATAGTTCGTCATATTGGAAAGCTTATTGTCAACAACAGAGGAGTCATCAGGAAGATTGACAACCTCGGTACTAAACCCCTGCCTAAAATCATTAAGAAGAACAGACAGCAATATATCGTCGGAGCTCATTTTTCGCTCAAATTTGACGCTTCCCCGGGTGTTCAGAGAGAAGTTTTCAGACAGATGCAGTCAGATCCACGAATGATTCGCACCACGCTTGTGCAGGCTTAGAGGTGAGCTCGGGCTACAAATCTTGTATATAGAGAATAGTATTTAATGCATATTAAGGTAAATAGTAAAGAGCAATGAGCTTGAGCATTTGGCTTCACTATCTATCGCAGCTCCGCAGAAGCCTTGAGGTAATCTCTGACAACAACAGGCACAGCGGAAGTCGGCAGAGATCCCAGCTCAGTGATGACCTTTTTTACGGCTCCCATGGGCGAGACATCGTACATGATGCTCAGGAGCTGCAGCTTGTTGTTTTGAACGCCCTTGAGCTCCTCCGTTTCAAGCTGTTCTGGTTTGCTCAGCTCATTGAATGTGACCGAGTCAAGCTGAACTCGCTCAGTAAACTTGAGGGTCTCACACAGAACCATGACCGGGATATTCCTGCTCTTGGCACACGTGCAAACCATGGCGGTACCGACACGCGAGTACAAAACTCCGTTAGCAAGCATGGCATGAGCACCGAGCAACACAGTATTGACTTGTTGCATCATGTAGGATACAGAGTTGATGGAAACGTAGGCACAGCTGATCCCAGCATTGGTAAGGGCCCTGGCCATCTTTTTGCCTTCAAAAAGAGGTCTGGAGTCAACAATAATCACTCTAAACTTTTTCGGGTCCTCTTTGTTGGTGGCAGCACTAATGAGAGTGCGCTCAACGACTGCCGAGTGAGCAAAAGTCATGATAACATCCCCGTCCTTGATATCTGGAAGAGCATATCCAGCAATAGCTTGGTCAGCCATATCCAACTTCTCCTTGATAATGGTCTCAATGGCCGCATTGACCTCCTTCTTGGCTTGCTCATCATTCAACTTAATGTCGAGCGAGGCAATCTCTACTTTGAGCAAACGAATGGCGTTTCCCATGGCCACAGACAAAGGGCGAGCCATCTTGATAAATTCGATCTGAGCTGAAAGCACACGCTCCAGATTTCTCTTGAATGTTGTGTTGGACGGAGTCGAAACTGATTTGATCATTTCTTTGAAGGCAAGCAGCATGGCTCTAGTTCTCGTATGAGAGCCAACAATTTGGTAGTTGGCAAACTGAAGACTCAGTTGAATGATCGCAGGATGCACATTTTTCGGTGCAGAGGCAGTAGTAATGTCGTTCGGCTTGTCTAGATGGCTGAATAGGGCGAGTGAGTCTTCTGAAGTGGTGCTTGGCTGGGCCCTAGCTTGCTGGTGCTGGGCTCCTCCTTTCTGGACAGGGATACCCTGTGCTTCCTTACTGGCAACTCTTTTAGCAGCCTTCTCTGCCTTTTTTTGAGCCTTCAGCTCTTTAGCTGAAAGAGTCATGTTGGTGATCTGATGGACAATTGAGAGCCTCTTTTTCAGTCTTTTTGAAATGCGCCTGCTAAATGGGATGCGTAGTATTGGGATGAAGAGTCATGAGCGAAGACTATAGGGTTGAGGACTTCGATTAATGTAGACAGTTTAAGGCAAGTTTATGACTGGAATATGTTGAAGGCAATAACAGGAGAAGTAACCATCCACGGATTTCATTCCATCTTCTTCCTCATTGTGACAGAGCATCCAGTCTATTGGAGGACGACTGCAGAGAGTGTTGATATCTCCTTGCACATCTAATGATTCAGCTGTCCTGTTACAATAGTATTATCTATAGAGATACATGCAAATATGGGATTCGATTATAGTATATCAATACCCATTCACGCTCACTAACATCGCCCTAATGTTCTCTCCAATGCAAGCTCGCAGCTTGTCCCACTGGTGGGCCTTGCCCGTTCCAGGTGGATAGTCCGGTCAAAATATAACTCTTGAGAAATAATCAACTCAGGGGGAGAAAATGAATTGAAGGAGGACGAGAAATTTCAAGACAGCGGATCCAGCAATTCGAAATGAGTTACGAACAAGTTTCTGTCATTCCTCGTTATTCATATATATTAATGATCTGCATTGTATTATCCGGGTAATTTTCTGCTTGGGATTTGGGATTAAATCCATCCACCTATCACCATCCATCAAAGTCAACTAGTCTTCAACAACTTCAAGATGAGTCTATATGGTGATATAACGACTATGGGAGTTATTGGTAAGTGAATTGCAAACTAAATCATACATCAACACACGAATGAAACTAACATAGGCTTCCTTACCATGGGATTCGCTAAGGGCATCAAGGGTGTTCCTCTTGGTTACAAGCCCAGAGGTTACCTTTATTCTGTTGCTGCCTTTGCTGGCATTGGCTACGCTTTGCACCAGCTTCGTGGCCACCAGACTGAGTTTAGAGAGAAGAGAAAAGAAGCTCTCATTGCCAGCAGAAAAGCCCGTGGTGTTGAGTTTGAAAGATCTACTGAGTAGACAAGCATCATATATCAGACTATTTAAATAGAATCTATTCATCAATTGCAAATATGAGAATTGAGGCGCTCTATCCAATATCTGTAGGGATAGTAAACTGCTAGACAGATGCTTGGATGTGGTTGTCTCTAATGATTGAGGAGTTGCCAATGAGAACGACAAGCTAGACAATCGGCTTTAAGAGTTGAAGACTACCGCACAAGAATTTCCCCATGTGTCGTATAGCGAACGCCCTTATATGGACGTACTCCTTCGCCGAGACCCTTGCTGCTAGTGATTTTCAGTGACTGTACTCTGATGCCGGAAGATATTCTGCCAGCTACTTGATAAGAGACTTGTGCATGAGTAGGGAAGATTTTTGAGTCAGAAACCGGTTCTGATTCGTCTGCTTCCTCTTCATCCTCATGTTTCTTCTCTACCAGTCTTCCACGAAGAGTAGCGTTCCAGCCCAAGGGTACCTTGGTGAAGCTCCATTCGATAGTATTGTTTTCGAAAGAATAATCTCCCTTTGACGACTTGACATCCTTTAAACGGCAAGAAGTTTTGGGACATGGCATGGAAACGCTTAGACGGTCAATGGTCTTGACATCGCGGTTTACTGTGGTGGTAAGTCTAATCTCAAACTCATTTCCCTGAGACCCAATGCCAGTAAAAAGCTCAGCGAACGCCAGATTGTCATGAACATCATCTATTGTGTAAGACATGAGAAGTGTTTTCCCATCTGGCGGAATGAAGGTTAGATACCCCGGAGACCGTTGCCACCTTTCGAGATTAACACAAGGATGAAAAGAAGGAATGCCAAGACTTCTCCTGTTCAATGCAAGTTCAAGGCCAATCTCAGGAACTCCAGACAGATGCGAAGTAAAAAATACAGCACCTTCAACCTGGGATACAACTCGAGCATTTCTTGACGAGTTGTTGGCAGAAACTAGGCCATAGCTAGAAAGCTGGGCTCCAACAATGCTGGATTTAATAGGAGGAATAATGCATTGGAATTTTTCCACAAAGTCAACAAATAGCTCGTTGTTTGTGTGTCTGACATTTGCTCGGCGCCAAGGGGTTGGAGCAGGATCGTACTTTTTCACACTTGAGTTCCCAAGAATCATTGAAAGCATTCCACCGACAGGGACTTGGTCACGAACAGCATCATGCTCAGTAACAAACGGAGCATCGCCGTCCAACATTTCACCAAGAATCAATGCCGTAGTATCATAGTTTGATAAAATCTTGGAAGCAAGAAGAGGAGGGTTGAAATATGATTCGAGGACAGTTATGAGTCGTTCGAAAAACTCAAAAGGAACCAGAACATCGACCGTGGATGTGCAGAGAAGCAGAAGAATGGTGTCATTGACCTGCTGTTTGTACAACACCAGGGATGACGAAACTTCTACTATAGGTCCTTCTTCATCAACAAACTTGAGAATAGAGGATATTTCTGGAGGAGAACTGACAATGGGTTGAAGAAAAACTGGCTGTCTTGGTTAGCAGTTGATTCGCATGGAAGCCCTCGATGTAGGTATTGGTTGTACTCTCGAAGTTGCGGCAGTCTCCTACACCGCGTTACCCCTCAGTACCTGGAAAAGGAAATCAACTTACTTCAGATTGTCAATAATGTACAATGCTTCAAACATTATCTCTCGAAAACTTAACGGGCGATTTGTTCCGCTCTGATTGATTCAGCCCTGGTGGTGGTCGCTGGCTAAATTAATGTATGTTGACATATTTATTCTATTACGGTCCCGACCAAGTGATCGAGGTTGTTGAAAGGGAGCGAAAATGGGAAGGTAGAAATAAAGAATTTGTTATATAATATGATGCAATGCTAGAAATGAGTAATTTTGGAAATCAATCAAGATGCGTGAAGACGTCGAAAGCACCAGTACCAACCTTGGAAAGCTTGCCAAGAACGACACGTGCAGAGGGATTCTCCAGGGTATCTTCCGCGCTATCCAAAACAGCCTTGGTGAGGAAACCACAAGTAGTTTCAAAAGACATTTTCATAAATGGAGATGTACCAGAATCGATACCCTGACGATTGAATGGCAGAAAGCCACCTTCCCTAGACATCATATCAGCAATGAGCTCCAAATGTCTGAGATTCACAGTAATGGCATAAGTTTGAAAGACACGGTTGATTTCGTTCACAATGCAATTACGAGCAGCCTCAACGCCGTAAGTTCTGAGGACCGCAGCAATGTCGTTTGAGGTGATCTTCTCAACTTCAAGGAAAATATCCTCCTCCCAGAACGGATGGAAGTTGACGCCCTCTGTAACAAGAGCCCGCTCTCCATTATTGTTCCTGGGGTAAAGAACTCTTCCAATGTTGGGGACTTCACGTACCACAAGCTTACGGCAAACTTCTTCCAGAATATCCACCATCAGCAGCTTCTTGACATCGCCAGGGTAGGAGAGCGTGAATTCAGCCCATTCTCCCTTACCGTCATCAAAGTTGAACTTTGTGACACGCTTGTGCTGTCCAATGAGGATACTCTGACGTTCCTGTGCAGCATCAGAGAGCTTCACCTGGACTGGCACATCAGGCATGTCAACATCAATTTCAGAGTCAGAATCATCAGAGGACGAATCATTGTCACCATCGGAGTTCTCAGACTCAGAGGCTTTCTGCATGGCATCCAAGTCATCATCATCTGGACCGTCATAGGACTGCTGCTCCTTAGTCTTTGTACTATCCTCGGCATCATCTTCGACGTCAGAATCATCGTCATCGTCATCGCTGGCAGCTTCGGCATCCCTCTTCGTTGCCGGGAAATCCTCCTCCGCTACCTTGGAAGCAACACCAATATCCAAAATCTTCTGTTTCCTGATATGCTTCAAAATTGTCTCCTCCAGAACTCTAAGAAGCTTATGAGAAATCACTTGTTCAAGGTCTGCCTGAGAAACGTCGTGCTCAGAGTTATACTCTTCTTGGGTGTAGAAATCAATGTGGACTGTGTAATCCCTGGAAATTCCTCCTCCAGTCTCGGCCTTCGTACGCTCGGTCACTTCGATCTTGTCGATAAGCTCGGAGAGAACAACCCTAGCCTTTGACCGACAGAACTGATCAGCAACCTCATCTGAAATGTCATCACGTAAGGGTAATGTCATCTGGGGAGTAGAGATGGACGCAGATGCGGTCATGATAATTTCTCTCATTCTGGGAATACCAAGCGTAACATTAGCAGCACCATGACCAGCAAAATGGAAGGTATTCAAAGTCATTTGAGTTGAAGGCTCACCAATTGACTGAGATGCAATAATTCCCACAGGCTCACCAGGATTGATGACTGAGTTCATGTACTTGAGCATCATAAACATCTTGAACTTGCGCGACTCTTCCTTTGAATTGAATCTGGTATCGTTCTTCTTGATGTAGCTCTCAAGCTCACCCAAAAATCTCTCCGAAACAGCTCCCACACTCTTACCGGGGTTGAACTTGGACAGCACAGGATCATACTTGATGTTCTGCGTATAGTGAGGCTCACCTGCAACCTTTTTCAACGCTTTCTGGACCTTTCGAGAGTACGCATCAGCTTCCTGATCATCAAGCTTAGCAATGTGGGACTCGTCGATGTAATGCTTGGACTTCAATGCATCGAGATTCATACGGCAGAACTCAAAATCCCTTAAATGAGACTCCTTGGTAACGTCAATAGAGTCACCTCCATACAAGAATTGAATCATAGTTCCATCAGAGTCACGGACAGTATTGTCATACTCAACAGACACACCTTCAAGTTGTTTGATCAAACAGCGCTGCAAATAACCGGAACGCGAGGTTTTGACGGCAGTGTCGATAAGACCTTCTCTACCAGCCATGCAATGGAAGTAATATTCTTGGGGACGGATGCCAGAGAAAAAACGGCCGCTGATGTATCCACCCGCAATGGGAGCAGTTTCAAATGCTTTGAAAGCTGGAAGGGTTTTACCGGAAACCATGACAGGAACTCTTCTTCCTTCGAGAGCCTGCTGGCCAAGCATACACATAATCTGAGAGACGTTAACGTTAGATCCCTTAGCACCAGAAAGAGCCATGGACTGCATATTGTTTTGAGGGAATCTCTTTTGAGTACCATCAGGTATGCACTTCGACACAACAGCAGATGTGGTAGCATTGACCTTGGACGAAGTAATAGCATCGAGAATTGCTAATTTTGAGTCGTCTCGCAAAATCTCTTCCATGCGTCTGTTGAGTTCAGGATCAGTAGCTGGTGTTTCTTCAGGAAGATTGGTAACCTCAGCGGCTGCTTTTAAACCCACATCAGTGGCACCAGCAAGAATCTCCCGTCTCCACTTATCACCTTCAGATGTAAGGTGAAGATCATCCATACCACAAGTGAACGCAATCTGCATAATGTACTTTGTGAAGAGACGACCCAGAACAGACAGCAAATTACCAGCATAGGCCGGGCCATATACTTCGTGAACAGAATGGACCAGACCGTGATCAGCTGCACCATACTGAGATTTGTCCAGAGTTCCGCAAACCAGGGCACCATCTTTGAAGATCACCGTGTTCTCTTCAGAATCTTTAGACCAGTAGGAGCCCTTGATCTTGTTCTTTCCAACCATGTTAAGACCAGCAGACTCTGGAGGAACAATGTTTTTGAGCAAAGTGGTGATGACTTGCTTTCCCGACCAGAGAGGAACCGGTTTTATGATGGCTGGAGGAACAGTTCTGATACGAGCAGAAGTAATATGACCATCTTCTGGACGAATAGACCCATAAATAAGCTGATTATACTGTTCCTTAGTAAACCAGGTATCTTTGTTGGTCAGCCAAACGCCTGCAGAAATATGGTCCTGAATCAAACCACGTAGCGGAGCTCCAGATGTTGGAGTAAGGTACATAGAATTGGTGTTGGCAAGGTTGAATGCTTCAGCACGCGCAGTCTCGGTCTGGGGGAAATGCATATTCATTTCATCACCGTCAAAATCAGCGTTGTAAGAGCCCGTGTTAGCATAATGCAGTCGAATGGTTTTTTCCCCCTTCAAAACACGAACCTTGTGACCCATCATGGAAGCCTTGTGGAGAGTCGGCTGACGGTTCATGATAACAACGTCGCGATTCTGAAGATGGCGCAGAACCTTTTTGTTGACGTACTGTACGTGTCTTCCCTTAAGAGAAGGAGTCATAAGCTGGTTGGCAATACCAATTCTTCTCTCCTCAGAAATATCCACTAAACTGATGACCGAGCCATCTTCGTTCTGAACTGCAGTTGCACCTGGCCATTTATCAGGACCATTGATTACCATCTGTCTCAATTCTTCAACGTTGTAAGAAGTGACGGGTTCAGGGTAGGTGAGTTTCATGGCAAAGACAGGTGGCACACCAATCTCGTTGGTCTCAATATTAGGGTCAGGAGAAATGACTGAACGAGCCGCGAAGTTAACACGCTTACCCATCATATTATTTCTGAACAAGCCTTCTTTTTTCTCAAGAGTTTGCTTAATTCCTGGAGGTGGAGCAATGTTCAAACGATTGACTGTTTTCGTATTGTCAATGACACCATTAACAGTATTCTGCAGCGCAACAAAAGAGTCAGTTAGCTGCTGGAAAACTGAAACGCGCTGAGCGGGATCAGCCTTCTGGTCAAGAAGCTCTCTCAATCTATCATTCAGCTCACGGATTCTGATGGCCACGTTGAGGACATTTCTCAGCAAGTCATTGGAAAGATCTGACTGGACCTCAGCACCGAACTTTGCTGGAGATCTAAAGGGAGTGGGAGGTACAACCAAGAGCTGGATGAAGAACATGTCGGCATTGATGGGAGCATTGTCAAGAGGTCTGCTGTGGAAAACGACCTTGCAAACTGAGGATTCAACGTTGAAAACCTCCCTGAGTAAATTGCGCACCTCACGGGACGCCACATATCTAGTTTCGTTTGTGGCTCTTCTATCGTCGTAGTTGATGGCATGACTCTTTTTCTCATACATGAGATCAGGACGTACAGCTCCAAGCTGTTGGTTCATCTGAAACTGCTTGTCGCTGAGCGAGGTCTGAAATATTTTGAGAAACCCATCCTTTCTAAATTTAGGAGAAAATTTTCCGCAATTGTGGCACTTTTGTGACTTCTTGATATCGAAAAAGAACTCCTTGATGATTTTCTTTCTCTCTTCAAGAACAGAGGCGGTTTGAATTCCTGAAATTGGCGCACCTCTTGCAATAGCCTCAGAAATTGCTTTTTCAACAAAATTTGATCGTCTTGCTCTAAGAGAGCTGCCACTTACGTCTGGCGTTTCATGAATTTCAGAACCAACCTCAAAAGCCTCGTCATCTCCAAGAGTTTCAAGACGATCAATTTCTTCAAGAAGACCATACTGAATGAGGCGAAGTTTACACTCAACCATGTGAACTTTAGCAGAGCTGAGTCTGAAATGAAAGCAAAAGACGCAGCTGCCCTGCAGCATGATCATCATGTTGGAGAAGAACATGGGGTTGTAACAAGGAGTAGGCAACTCGATATGGCCGATATGACCAGGGCAAAATCTGTCATCAAAGCCACAGGTCGTACAAAGGTGACGGAAGAATGCACCCATGGACAGGTCGTAGAGACCTCCAGGGACAGGGTTTCCTAGAAGGTCAAAGAGATCGGGAGAAGTGACCTGGCGAACCGACAATCTCCTGATTTCTTCATCTGAAAGAAAACCAAATCCAACCGAGGAGATCTCCGATCCCACGGGATTGGCGATATCCATCTTTGATTGAGCGTTGACTTTGGTTGTAGTTTCAGTGGTTCTGAAATTCTTCGAATGGGCGGCGGAAAAAAAATATTGGAAAAGTTACCCGGTTGCCAGACGATGGGGTGGAAAGCTTAATGTGGAGCACCGGAAGAAAACGTCGATTGTGGGCAGAGTATGATTGACAGAGAGGAAACAGATGTTTAAAGGAAAGAGAATAGTAGCTATTCAACCACTTTTTGAAAACAATTTTGTCCTCCTGCTCCTCGTTTATTCCAAGCTGTACATATCTGACATCAACATCGATTCTGCCATGCACGGCTGTGTCATCCACTAAAATCTGCCTCGACATTGATTCACCTGTACCACTCAAGATACTTAAATGCTACGGTCTCTTTGTGCTCGTGGCTTTGCCACGAAAGCTGCACAAATTCCTGAAGCACGTGCTAGTGTTCCAGATGTGAAGACGTTTCTCAACAAAATTGGACGCAATACCGCTGAGTTTGGCGATAAGTTTGAGTCCTGGGACGCGTTTTTCAAAGCCTCCTCCAAAGATCTCAAAGCTATGGGAATCGATACTCAGCCGCGGAGATACATTCTATCCTGGAGAGAGCGCTATATCCAGGGTCAGGATCTGAAAGAGATCAAGACGGGAAAGAAGAGCTGGGGTGGTGAGTACAAGAGAAAGGAGTACAGAGCCAAATATTTCCAGCAGAAGAAATAAGAGCATTGAATGGCGTTTTTGGGGAATATGATTTCGAGGATATAACAATCACCCTCAGCTTTGTTTTTATTTTCAGGGGCGTCGATAGATTGTAAATAGCAGTGGCCATGGCTAATGCCTCAGGCTGTCATATACTTGGATTATTCGCATCAATATAAACGATAATTCGGTAAAACGTGGCCACCGCAAGGTGGCCCTGTTCAAGAATCAAAAAAATCACCTCCTTCCTCTACTGTTTCATGAGCTTTTAGGAGATGATTCTCAGTGTCCATTAGACGATTTGCGGGGTAAGAGGACATCTATGGAACAAGACTCTGGTTCGAGAGCATCAAGGACATTATGAAACGTTTGTCTTACCAGGAAATGACCATTGTACGACAATCAAGATTTGCTTGGATGTTTACCCTGAAAATTTGAGTTCGAACCGCCGAACAACCCGTCCTAGTGACATCATCCCACCCGCTCTACCCATCGTTTCACCAACAACGAACCATGAGTGTTGTATATTTCAATCGGTTCGTAGTCACACCACAGGTGTTCATTAAATCCAAGCTCTCCTATGGAATGGTCAACCTCAAACCACTCCTAAGGGGCCATGTTTTGGTTTGCCCTCTACGTGTCGTTGAGAGATTCTCTGAACTGACTCCTGAGGAAGTGACAGACTTCTTTTCAACTGTGCAAACGGTCAGCAAGGTAATTGAAAAGATGTATAAGGCGGATTCCCTTAATATTGCCATTCAAGATGGTCCCCTGGCGGGCCAATCAGTGCCACACCTGCATTGTCATATCATTCCTCGCCGACTAAAAGACCTACCAAACGTGGACGAGATATATCGTTTACTGGATTCGAAGGCCAATGATCTGAGCGAGTATCAAATTATTCAAAAAACAAAGGCCAATGTCCCTTTGGGGCCGGACTCTGAGGACCGCCCGCCTCGGACAGATGAAGACATGGCACAGGAAGCGCGAGAAATCGCCAAATACATTGCGACCCATAAACTTTGAATAGTAAACTTCTCTTAAAGATCTAATTCATTTCGATGCTACTTACTGGGATGCGGTTCGGAGAAGCTCATCATTTCTGTGAACCTCTGTAACAGAAATCGCAGGAGGAGGGGCCACCAGACCCAGATTCCCGGAGTTGGGGGCAGTGATACCAGCACTCTCTTCCTCGTGCAACTTGATGAGGTTTCCAGACCTGCGCAACAACTTGGTCTTCATGGCGCTCCACTTGAGAATGATCCAGTACAAATCCCAGTAGCCAAACTCTGGCCAGAGAGTAGGTACAAATTCAATAGAACAATTCTGGCTAGCTTCCCAGAGCATGAAGTCGGAGAGTCTCGTCTCACCAGAGGTTCTCACCAGCAAGTCAAGGGGCGGTGAGTCCCCTGTGTACAGCTCTTTCATGAATGAGGAAAGTCGGATGTCCTTGATACTTGCCTTGTTGAGCTGCACACTATTCACCATCGATTGAATTGCGTGTGCAATGTCATCACGGGAAGTATATGCGAAGCAGATATTCAAGCATTTGGCCGTATAATGATGTGTGTCTTTCTCAATTGTTTCCATTATGGCAACAATGTCAGCTGGAAGATAGGACTTGTTCCCCAAGAAGCGTATTCTGACATTAAATCTCTTGGAGAAATCATTTTTGGTTGGTATGTTGATCATATTCTCGCGGACAATGCCAAATAAGGTCTCAACTTCCGCATCTGAGCGATGAAAGTTTTCAATAGAAAAGGCATACGCGGACACTGCTTTCACACCAAGAGAAAAGCATAACTCAAGTATGTCAAATAACGTTTCAAACCCCGACATGTGTCCCTGTTTGAGTTCAAGGTTGTGTCGTTTGGAGAAGCGGCGGTTCCCATCCATAATAAAGGCAATATGGACAGGAATTGGGCCGGTGGCTAGTATTCTAGCCATATATTCACGTGCAATAGCATCTGAATACTCAAAGACGGTAGAGCCAGTTATAGCTTTCCTCACTGCCTTTGAGATTCCAGTAGACGGGATACGGGAGCGAAGTGACATGCCGAATTATTCAATGGAAGCGATATTTGGAATTGGCAAAGGAGGAAGTGGGATATAAATACCTGAGGAGAGGCGATTTACCGCAATTACCAGCCGCGACGAAATGCAGGTTACATGTCATATTCGGCAAGGAAAGCAAGTATAGTAGCGGCGATTTGTGCCGAGAAGTGATGAGTAGCCCAGCTTTCTAATAAAAGAACACAGAGAAGATAGAATGCTTAAGAATGTGAGCGCCAAAAAGAGTGAGTAGATTTCGTTCTTGGGTTCTTGGCATTCTGGCGATATCTGCCACATAATGCCAACACACAGAGTCCACCATCCCCATCACAATAGCTATGCACTACTACAAGTCAGTACTTGCTTACATCCTAGTCCTCCAGTGCGTCCAGGGCACAGACAATGGCAGTCATGTCGTACCCGCTCGCTTTGAAGACTATGTAGAGGTTTGGAAGGTAAATTATGAGCGAGCAAGACTGCCAGACAACGAGAGAGATACCGAAGATGAACCAGCAATTGAAGATGAAGTAAGCAAAGTCAGCGAAGTCAGCGAAACAAAAGAAGAGGCTGCCGTGGTTGGGGGACTTGCTCAGACCGACTCTGAGGAGCTTGGAAAGAGAGGCCTTTTGGGTGGACTGGCCGGTGGTCTTGCGGGTGGCTTATTTGCAGGGGCTATTCTCTCGAGACCAAAAAATTCTCCGCACTATTACGAGCCAGGGTTAAGGCATATTTATTCACACACCAACATTCCGCGGTCCGAATCCAATGATACGAGCCGTTATGCTAGCACTGGCTCTCAGCCCAAGGCGTGGCCCATAGCAGCTTTAGTAGCATTGGTGGCAGCCGAAGTATTGTAGAGAATAGATAACATTGACTATTAATTCCTAATACACTAAATGAAAACACCCTATTACAGGGAACAGCCAGTTCCTTAAAGTTTAGAGCAGGGCAGTTGCTGCCTGGCGGACGGTGAGGCTGGGGTGGTTTGACAGAGAGCCCTGAACAGCGGTAGCAATAGAAGCTCTCCCGAGAGAAGTGCGCAGAAGAAACGAGAACAATTGAAAAGACACGTACGGTAGTAAGCTTATTTCTGGCCACCTGACAGCTTGAAACTGCGGGGCTCATTTCCTCGCTTCTTTCTCCCCTCTTCTCCATCGCTGCTCGCCCAGCCGCCTCTCAAAACTTCATCCTCCCAAAATGTTCGCGTCCGACCTGCCGACACTTCGAGGACGACTTCCATTTCCCAAGACTTGGAAGGACAAAATTACCAGACACGCCAACGTCAACTAAATGCCAGAGGTAAGTAAATATTCTATAGGCTCTGCACTTGAGAAATTGGCTCTATAACTTTGTATTCAGATTCAGGGAGAAGGGCTTGCTAAATCCTCTCACAGCTGCTTGGTGCAAAAACTCGAGCATGAGCTAAGCCCTTGACAAAACTCCAATTTGCTAGTTCAATCAAGAGGCAGAAAGCATTTACAAGCCAGAGACTTTCTGAGCGCATGGAAGACACGTTTAATATCTCCAGTTCCCACTAACCAGAGACTCAGAGGACAATCCGAGTAACTACGCGCCAGCATGTCCTGGAGGACATTCCTGCCGTCGAAGAAGGCTTTCCAATGAGAAAGTGGTCAATTTCTGTTTCCATGCTTAATCAAAATGGTGAGGAAATCCCGGCCACAGTTTTCGACAAGGTTGTCTACAAATTACACCCAACTTTTTTGAATCCGTTACGAACCGTCAAGAAGCCGCCATTCACGATTGAGGAGCAGGGCTGGGGTGAGTTTGACCTCGGTATCTCTTTCCACATTATTGACCGCGGCGGAGAGCATTCGATTTCGCACGATCTTAACTTCCGCTCAGAAGAATACAAAGTGGACCACGTAATCATGTTTCCCACCAACAAGCCACAGTTGGCTCGTGTTTTGGCGGAGAGCGGTCCAGTGCCGGGTCTCAACTCGGCGAGCGAGAAGCGCAAGATTGACGACTCGAATGGTGCCACAGCTGCTGCCCCTGCCCCGGTTCAAAAGAAGAAAAAGTCCAGAACCTTTGAGAAGGCCTCCATTGATTTGGAGAGATTGTCGGAGGGCCTCAAAATGCTCAATGAAGACGATCTGCTTGGTGTCATCCAGATGGTGACCGACAACAGAACAACTGACATGTTTATCAAGAACGATGCGGAGCAGGGCGAGTTCACTATGGACCTATCGACCTTTCCGGACCCGCTACTCAAGTCCCTGTGGGACTATGTCAAGAAGAAGGTTGATGTATAGTAGTAGTAACAAGATATAGGTGATTTATTGATATATTAAAGAGTTCTTGCAACAGGCCTCAGCTTACAACTAGTTTGAAACAGAGTCCCAGACTCGCACTGTGGAGTCGTGAGAGCTAACGTACAAGGTTTGTTCACTCAACCGCAGGCTGCTGACAGCTCGAGTCAATGACCCACAGCTCATGATACGCTCGGCCTTGAGAGTATCCCACATGATGCAGTTACCGTTCTCATAGCCAACGACGAGAGCACGCCCTGATTGCGAGAAATGAAGAGTTGTCGCCGCTCCTCTCAAGCTCTTTTTGCTTGTTTTGAGCGGTAAATTTGCTGGATTGAACTCACTTATTTGTGAGTAACATCGAAGATCCAACAACCGACAAATACCATCCATATCAGCGACTGCTACTGAATGGCCCTGTGGGAAAAAGTTGATGAAGCTACACTCTGGGCTGTCGGGTCCGAAGCCATAAGTGAGAGCAGCTCGCGGGAATCGTGTATCCCATATTTTGCATAGTCGATCAGCGCCGCAACTGGCAAATAGATTAGGATTCATCTTGTGAGCGTCCACACTGTTTATTTCCCCTGAGTGGTCACTGAAGACGGCAATGGCCAACGAGGCATTCAAATCCCACAAAGCAATTGTGTTATCCGCAGAAGCAGAGAGCAGCTTGCTGCAGCGGTTTTGCTGGCTACTAATTAAGCAAATGTCGTTGATGCGGGCTTTATGGATTTTGAGAGTTGAGATTGGAAGCCTGCGCTGCAGCGCTTCAGGGTTGGAGCTGTTCACACTGTCTGTGCCATCCAAATCATAGCAGACTGGGAATATTTCCACTGTGTTGTCAAGGCCGCCTTTGGCAACGAACAGGCTCATATACTTTGAACACCCATTATCAAATATGCCTGTTCGAATCTTGAGGCCGTAGGTAGAATCGTTTCCCAGTGCGTCCAGCTTTTCACCAGTCGTGGCGTCCCAGATAATGACAAAGCCATCCTGCCCAATTGTCGCAATGGTGTCTTCGCAGACATCCATATCGTAGATGCGACCAACATGGCCGGTGAGTTTCAGGCGTTCCCTGAGTTTCAGTGGAGATATAGGTGGCACCTGCCGTGCGGCTTCAGGCAAAGTTGTATCTAGAAGTGCATTCCTGCGGTCTCGTTTTTGGCTTGCGAGATTGTTGATTTCTGTCTCCAGTTCATGCAATACTTGTTCCTCGCGGTATTGGCCGTTGCCATAGGGATTGGAATTGAAAGACTGGGGGTCCAGTCTAAGATCCGTCCGTGGTCTAGTTAGCATTTTTTTGAAAGATGAAATACTGCTTCCATGAGATCGTTAATGATTCCCCTCGCGTTCCACTATCTCAAAAGGTAGGGGCTGTTTCGAAAGGCAGGGGTGTAAGGGCCTACTGGTGGAAAACTTGCAGCAGCTGGACTAGAATCCTGTGAAAATAGAAATGAGAATACAAGAAGACTGAACGTGCGAATTTCTCAGCTTGAGGTATCGTTGGCCTGGGCGACCCCTGTTTTAGTGGTTTCGAGCCTCATTTCACTCATGGAGCATTATTGAGAGTCTGTTTGTGGGACGAGGTAGGGGGTTAGATAGTGGAGAAATACGTGGGGTGGAGATCGTTCTATGATTCGGTTTATTTATGTGAGAAATCGATAATTTGAGCTTCTCTAGTAAGCGATTCGTTGCCCTGTACTTTCACTGGGGTAGAGGGGGACTAGGGCTGCCGATCTCACAAGCAGGAAATTCTATCAATTGATCAAATGCCAATGATGAAAGACAGTCTAAATCCATTACTACTTTTAAACTTATTATTATAAAAGAGAGCATTTGAATTCACTACTATATTTGAATCTACTATCAATAAGCGAACTATAAAGTGGGGATTATCGAAACCTCTAGATTATCGGGCCCCCGCAAGACACACTCTGCACGACCTGCCTAGAGACTGGATGTTCCTCAGGCATGAGTCCCAACCTTGCGGAGTTGTTACAGCTCTTGGAACAGTCTAAGCCCCCGCCAGATGACTGGTCATAACTTTTTCGGGGTTTCGTTCATAATGAAACTAACCAGCTCTTGCAGCAGAGCAGCCTAGTGCCCGTTGATGCCATAGGCAGGGTGGCAAGATTGTGCGGCTGTGAGCGGTGCAGGGTCAGTCAAGGCGGCCGCGAAAGGACGATAATAAGATGAGGGTAGAGGATATGGCAAACGGACTGTATAATTGAGATCTTATAATAACGGAATCAGTGAAGAATTGACAGCAGAGTGTTGACTCCGCCCTCGGTTCTCCCCAATTACCATTCTGGCTTAGCCCTGTGCATATGGACCTTGTGTTAGTCCACTAAATAGACTGGCGAAATGCCTATGTTCAGAGTGCTGGAACTGGCATGAAGAGATACTTTAAAATTATCATTATAACTCTTGAGCTGAAGGACCCTGAACTCTGTCGTTCCTTCCTCTCTCCTTTCTTGGTTCTCCGTCAGTCTCGAGGAATAGTACCCCGGATGAGACACGCCTGCGCTGCCTAGCCCCGTTTGGGGACTCGGCGCTGCGGTGGCGTTGGCTATCGGCATGATGCAGGGAAGCCGTCCCCCTCCCCAGTCCCCCAGTCTAGCCGCAGTTAATGAGCCGTACTTGCCAACACTTACCATAAAAAAAGGCCCAGACAATTTAAATCATCTTCCCCACTTGCCAGGCTCTCTACCAGCTGTGCATTTTACAAACCTGATTTCTGGCAACTTCCCACGGGTCTTTTCCGAACCGTTCCGCAGCACATCCCCATATCACTTTCTTCCGACTGCCCCTCCAGCCTAACCACCATGCCCTTCCATATACCCATATACCTGATTGCTGGCCTCTGCATTGGTGTAGGCGCTGTTGTGGCCGCCAACAAGGACGAAATTAGAGCATACATTTTGCAGCAAAGACTCAAGCGAAGACTGGCTAGTGGTCGTGGGGGCCGCCAGTCCAAATCGCAGGCTGCCCTTGCATCTGACGCTCAGGACCTTGAATTCATCTACGCCCACCTCGAAAAGGGCTATCCACTACCTCCTCACATTCCCGCAGAGCTTGTACGCAACCGTTACATTGTGATCAACAGGATGCTTCACCGCTCTGACGGCTCCAACCTCATCAACATTGACCATCTGCGATTTGCAGCTAGCGCTCCACGTCGATACGAAAACGAGATTCCCATGGCCGAAATGGGCCATGTGAGACAGAGAAATAACAGGGGATATCGCAGAGACGAGGATGATCTTTCTCTGAGCCAGTATCCCGGGCAATCAGTACCAATGTATTCCTCCGGGTTGACAACATCGGCCACCTCCGGTACCTACGCCAATAGCAACCCGTTCACAACAGAACTGGCGTCTGACGCAGAATCAGATCTCACACCTGCAGAGGATTACTCTGGCAGTCGAAGTCGAGGCTACTCCGATGTGAGTGAGACCTTTTCTGCCTATAATCGCCGCACATTCCGTGAATACACTGCTAAGGGATTTGTAGTGCATTCCCAGTCAGACACATCATCGGTAACAGGATCAGAGCATATGCTACAGAGAATGGATTCTCGCGAGGAGTCTGATTGCTCCTCCTGGGTACATGCCCCGTCCCTATCACACGAGGACTCGGGTCTCGACACTCCGTCTGTCGCTGGATCGCTCGAAACAGATCAGGAGACAGATGAGGAAGATGCGCGTACTCGCCGAGAATCGATTGTCATTAGGCAGCCGAACGCTATGATCAACTGATGGCCGTCAGTTCGAATAGGAGCTCTGGAAAACGACTTTGTTAGCACACTTGAGAGTGGAACCAGTAAACCTCCTCTATCTTATTTAATTTTCGCTACAGATCCTAATACAAATTTATTTTATGATTTAGTCTAATCCTCATGGTCTTGGTACGTCTGTTAGCGCACCCTTTTTCTCAGCAGATTCAATGCCAGCGGCGAGGATAGCTAGGTGATGAAACGCAGCCTCGGTTGAAACCTTCACCAAAGAGGGATCCTTAGCCTCTACAGCGTCTCTGAAGTTTTCAAACTCTGCAACAACGCCATCAATGCGCTCGTCGGCAATTTCAAACGTGCTAGAGTTGTTGATCGTCGCATCACTGCCCTCGTACAAAGTGATGCTAGATTTGTTGTACTCACTAAAATCGTAGACAATTGATCCTTTAGTGCCCCAAATGGTAAGCTTACGGGAAGACTTGTAAGCCGCCAGAGCATTGCCAAAAGTGAAGGTACCAAAAGCACCGGACTTGAGATTCACAAGCATGGAAAGTGTGTCAATATCACCACTATTGCCTTGTAGCTTGGTGGTACGTCCGGCAACGGATTCAACTTCTCCAAGAACGCTTGTCAGCAGTGCCATCTGGTGCACGCCAGGGTCTGTGATGGGACAAGCCAAAAACTTGGGATTGACTCTCCAAGGTGTCAGAAACTTGGAGTTTGGATTAAATGGATTTGTCTCGTGATGTTCAAAGCTGATAACCTCGCCGACTTTGGGCAGCAGCTCCTTCACCTTGGCAGTACCTTGATGGTAGATCCAATTCTCAAGCACCATAACTGGCTGCTGATAACCCTCAACAGTCTTCACAA
Organism: Grinbergsozyma bentonensis; assembly: GCA_030561725.1. Taxonomy (NCBI): domain Eukaryota; kingdom Fungi; phylum Ascomycota; class Dipodascomycetes; order Dipodascales; family Trichomonascaceae; genus Grinbergsozyma; species Grinbergsozyma bentonensis. Next base: position 3,031 of record JAKTYB010000042.1, on the reverse strand, counting down.
CCTCAGCGCTTTCTTGGATTGTTCCTGCAATTGGCTTTTCAAATGCCAGCGCTTTTCCAGAAGCCACAACCTTCTTGACTGTTGCCAGGTTCTCAGTTGTTGGCAGCGTGCAGTCAACAGCGTCCACATTTGGGTCAGCCAGAAGGTCATCTAGAGTATCATATATCTTAGCTGAAGAAAGTCCAGTGCTCTCTAAAAAGCTCTTGGCCTTTTCAGCAGTTCGATTGAAGACTCCGACAATTTCGTAGCCTCCAGCCTGCTGGAGAGCCGGGACATGAGAGTCTCGGGCAAATACACCCGTGCCAATAATTGCAAGTCTAACAACCATAAGGGGAGGCGAGAGAAAGTAAAAAGGTGTAGCAATTATGTGAGAAATGTTAATCAATTTATAAAAATTTCCAATATTACTAAGATTCTCCAGATAACCCCCACATGATGCACGCTCATGCTGCTTGATGCGGGGAACGGTCCGAAACCGCCATAGCCGTGATTGCCAAAAACGGCAGCTATTCAGCAGACGCCAAGACATACTATTCTGATAATAGTCAAGATGTTGTTTAGTAGAAACATCAAGTCTTACGCTTTTTCTTGTAGTAGAGCTTGTTGATGAGCGAGTTTTTGCCCTGTCTGAGTTCCTTGTTTTTGCTCTTGTTGTACTCGACATAAGCCATATCCTCACCACCGCCAAGTGACGCAAGACTGCCCTGAGAAGTAGTGGCTCGCGGAGCCTTCTTCTTCATCAAATTGGTGCCACGGCCAACTGAGTTTTCAGCATCATCACCAGCTTCGATGCCGGCCGCATCTTCGTTTTGAAGAAGAACCGCCTGCAATAACTCACGGCGCTCACGAGCTGACGAAAATGCAAGATTAGGCAGCGTCTGAATGCCGTGCAAATGCGAGATCACCTTGAAGGCATAGCCCTGGTCAACTAGAAAAGCCTGCCTTTTGGTTGAGTAATACATCTCCTGCGTATCCTTTGAGACAAGAGAGTAGAAAAACGCATTGAAACCCTCATCGTTTCTTCGCTTAGCTCTCAAAATGCGTCCAAGACGCTGTGCCTCTTGTCTTCTCGAACCATAGTGAGATGAAATTTGAATTAAACAGGTCGCTTCAGGAAGATCAATTGAAGTGTCACCAACTTTGGAAAGGAAAATTGTGTTGACGTTTTCATTGTTTTGGAAGCTGCGCAAAATCGACATGCGTTCCTGCTGGGGCGTACCTCCATAAATGTAAAACTTCTGCAACTTTTTGGCATATTCACGCAGCGCATAGACATTATCAGAAAACACAATAATCTTGTCTCCACGTTTCTCATGATAGTCAATAAGATATTGGCACGCCTGGAACTTGGAAGGGTTCATAATGTACAGAAGAAGTCGCTTTCTGGCGTTCTCCTTCAAGTACTCTTGATAAAATTCAGCCGTCATGGGACACCACACCTCTGCGCATTGCACATTGGCAATATGGCCCTTTTGCGCAAGGTCCATCCAATTGGCTTCATACAACTTGGGACCAATTAGGAAGTTGAGATCATTGATCCTGTCATCTTCTCTGACCAAGGTGGCAGTAAGGCCAAGCTTGGTGTGGGCGCCAATAATTTTTACCACACGTCTGAACATGGCAGCAGGAACGACATGGACTTCATCAAGAATCAAAAAACCCCATTCTCGCGAAGTCAAAAAGTCCATCATCTTCTGAGAATCATGAGATCTGGAACCAGTGTTTGCAACCATAGAGTATGTCGAAACAACGAGACCTGCCTGACCGGTGAACTTCTCCTTAGATTCAGAGGTAAAAACAGCAATATCCTCTGGCTGGATCGTACTCCACTGTAGGAACTGCTGTCTCCACTGCATCACAGAAACAGAGGACGTACATAGAACAATGACCGATTTGTTAACAGTGGAAGCAGCTGAAATTCCGACCAGCGTTTTTCCTGCACCACACGGGAGAACGATAACACCTGATCTTGCACGACCATTACCAAGCATTTTGGACAAAGCCTTTTCTTGGTACGGTCTGATTTGAGTTGAGGGCTTCAACATGATGTTGAGATCCGGTAGTTGCCTATCATTTCTGAAATCATACTCCTCGAGAACTGGATAATCGATTTCCTGACAACGTTTTTTTACAGTGACCACGGAGCTCTTTTTGATCTCAAAAGAGTGGATAGCTTCATCTGAGTCACCGACTTCGTCTTCGTTGCCGACAATTGAGGCAAAGACTTCTTCAGCAGTAGCGTCACTAGCATCTTTAACCTCTTGAGGGATTTCACTAACCTTGACAGTTGTATCCTCGTTGCCATAGTCGGCCAGTAGAGACTCGTCCTCAGCACCATTTTCAATGCGCTGAGCTCCAATAATTGGATCTTTTAACAGCATTCTAAGAACGTCGGCATGCGAAGATTCTAGAAAGAACCGATTGTGTTTGAGGACAAGTCTAACCTTGCCATACGAAACCGTGCTCGCATGAATAAAAGATACAATAGACTTGGGAACGGGCACCTTGGAGAGTCTGCTTAAAACAGAGATAATATCATCCGTAGCAAGGCCCACAGAGACAGCGGCATACAGAGAGTATGGCGACAGTCGGTACTCGTGAATATGGGAGGGTCTGGATACGGGCTCCGCAATAGTAACCAAGAAGTCCTGAGCCCTTTCAGCAAGCGGCGAGAACGACTCGAGGATGATGCGACCATCGGGAACAATCCAGAGCGGCCTGGACTGATGATCCGGCTTCAATTTGAGATATGAAAAGTCATTCTTACCAAAGAACTGGGAAACTTCATCAGGGTGAAACTCCCCATCTACACCAGTGATGGTGAGAGCATTTGAAGAGCTCCCCTCAGCTGGCTTGGCTGTTACACCTGTGGCGCAATTTGCATTGTTCACTTTGAGTCGAATTTTAGGGATTGGAGGGGCGTCATCTTCGCCTCCAGACTCTGAATAAGACGTGTCAACGGTGTCATCTGAATAGTCATCAAACTCCTCCTGATATTGACGCTTCTCACCGCCGCGAGTTATCATGGAGA
>JAKTYB010000041.1:0-108337 GCA_030561725.1 Grinbergsozyma bentonensis | reverse complement strand
AATTTATAGGCTGCCAATTTTGGTGGCGCTTAGAATTCTAAATCTAGGCAAGTATGTAACCGTGCTGATTGGTCAAATTTTGGGCTTGAACTATACGGGTACATCTTTCTATCATTTTGCTCTGTTGGTTGGACCCCGTTTGGCAAGGCCATCCGCCAAAGCGGGGTTGGAAGGGGTTTGCATTGAAGTCTCCAGCTCGCAAGAAAGCTGAAGAAGAGAGACGCATATTGGTAGGGTTACTGCTCGAAGTTCCTGCAGCGCTTCCCTGTAGCACTTTCCTGGAATACTCCGTTGACCAATGTCTGCTTTTTTGCGTTCTCAAGACAATTACTGACTCCCCGGGAGAGCCTTTGCGGCTACGCGTTCTATGCTGGCCAAATTAGTTGTGCACACTCCCTTTCCTATGTGCATTTGGCCGGATCTGGTGTGAAGCATGAAGCAGTGGGAATATGGTATATTGCAAGTCATAAATAGGCAGAAAGCTGAACACCAGAGCTAGGCGAAACATCCATTTCTCTCTCCATCCTCGCTTTTTCCTCTAACTTTGGGCTCTCTGACTGTCTCGGAAGCATACTCCCCTGCCCGACACTGCATTAGGCAGGCACACGCACCTCAGCCGGGAGACGGTGCAGCTCTGAGACTTGGCGCGCTACGACACCCAGCTATATTTTCTGTTGCAGGGCGGACCAGAGCTGAGCCATACTAAAACTTTAACTGGCCTACCTCATTTATTCTGCGCGCATGCCAGCTCGCCCAAGGTTTAATAGCCCCAAGCCTCACGTGCCGCATGCCAGTTTATATACCTCACCCTGCCCATCTCTTCTCTCTCCGGAGTTAGTGACCCAACCGCATTTTGACACACAACAGCAGGCTTGTGCCCAACAGTGCCAACAAAAGTGAAACGCCGTTGGACTACACTAGTAACTTTCCGTCCTGCCAGCACTGCAAGCGCGAAGCGAGCACACTGAAAAAATCAAGGCACAACGCCAGCACCGACACCTGACATTTCACACACCCTTGTGACAAGGCCCTTTGTCTCACCCACAACCTCCACCGTCACCCACCCGGCCCTCCTCCTGTGAGCAGGCAGGTAATTTTGGACACGGGACCTGGCCTCTACTACTACCACCCAACACAACTCTGGCCCATCAAACTAAGCGAGGGTCTTTGTGATTTGAAGGGAAGCAGCTGATCCGCGTCTGGCAAAGGAAGAGCCAGAATACTGTGTAGCGGAGACCAGAGAGCACGCTTAGAACGGCAACCAACTCGGTAAAACCGGGCTCTATTCCCGAACAAGCGCGGTTACGTCCACTGCAGCCGCGCAACGACAGCTACACAACGGCAACGAAACAAAACCGCAGCTACAACAATGGCCACAGCCCTTGTGCTCGACTCTAGTGATGCTGGTAGCCGCATGGCTATTACGCTTGGCTGCTGCGTCGGCGTCATTGCGTCGGCAACTCAGTCGCTGGGGCTCACACTGCAGCGGAAAGCCCACATCATGGAAGACAACCTCCCGAACGCGCGGCCCCTATACAAACGAGGCGTGTGGCGCATTGGCTTTCTTTTATTCATCATTGCTAATGTGTGCGGCTCATCCGTCCAAATCGGAACACTGCCCCTCATTGTTCTGAGTCCGCTACAGGCAATTGGCCTCGTCTTCAACTCCGTGTTTGCAGCCATCATGCTCGACGAACCCTTCTCTCATGTCTCGCTCGCTGGAACGGCTCTTGTAGGCCTCGGCGCCTTCTTCATTGCATTCTTTGGTGCCATTCCAGAACCCAGGCATTCACTCGACGACTTGCTATACTTGCTGCATCGCAGACCTTTTATTTGGTGGATGATTTTAACACTCTCAGTATGTGTTGCGCTTCTCGCTTTCCTGATCAAAGCTCAGAACCGCCTGCCAGCTTACGGCGAAGTCTCCAAGCCGACATCTGCCAACTCATCTTCCCACGGAGAGCCAGACGAAACCCTCAGCGATGAGTCGATCTCTCAGACTACTCTTTACTTCCAAATACCTTGGTACAATCTGAGTCTGAGTCGCGGCATGCTTTATGGTCTTGTTTCTGGCGTTCTCAGTGCCCATTCATTGCTCATGGCGAAGTCTGCCGTTGAAATCTGCCTGCGAGGCTATTCCACGGGGTTCCAGGACTTCAAGCGCTACCAAACATGGCTTATTGTTCTGGGATTTGTCACCTTTGCTGTGTCACAACTCTACGTGCTCAACCTGGGTCTGGCCATCTGCTCCACTACTGTGCTTTACCCACTCGTATTTTGCGTATACAACGTGACGAATATTTTGAACGGACTAGTCTACTTTAACCAAGCAAGGTTGATGAGCTTCTGGCAAATACTCTGGGTATTTTTTGGTACTGTATTGGTTCTTCTAGGTGTTCTTGCCCTCTCTTGGCGCTCTGCTGAAGAGGAGCAACTGCAAGAGGAGAGGGAGCCTCTGTTGGAGAATCGCTCTCTGCATATAGCCATCAATGAGAGCAACTACCAGGCGACAGAGGACCAAGCCAGGCAATCTGGCAGCTACACTTCGTTTACCTATGGGTCAGATCCTGGTTCGCCTTTTACGGCTGCTGCGTCCAAGAATCGTGTACGCAGACTCACGATGGAACGTTCATCACCTCCAGGCAATTGACCATAGCTGTTTTACTGTGGGTGATTTACCGGTGCACTGTATTATTTATTTATTGAAAAATTTAAAGCATCATGATTCCCTTTCTCAGTTCAGAAGCGCTGGTGGAAGCTTCTCAGTAGTGTCAGTGGTGAAGGATAAGCGGTAAGAGCCAGCATATGAACGCAATGGCGACTTACGCTTTGGGTCAATACGTGCATGGTCAAACTCGTGCTTTGCCTTAATCGCAAACCTCACATCTGAGTAATGAATGATAATTGCGTACGACTTGGAAAGCGTAGGGCTCAGCGCAATAACGCCGCCATAGCGGCTAAAATCTTTGCGGATTGTTGCCAATGGTATTTTGGTACTGCTCTCAACTAGCTGGGTGAGCAACAATGTACGCCGAGCTTTGCAAGTCGTCATCCACTCCTCTACGTCTGGCGCACGCCTTGAGCTGAGACTCGTACACAGAGTCGGTATGATTGTTGAACCATTAACGATAAATCGTCCAGTTGAAGCAAACGTAACAAATCGAGCGGCGTGGTCGGCTTCCATGAAATGAACATAGATGTCGAAGGGTTTGTTACCCTCAAACTTTGGAGCGGTGACCTTTTCAAGAGGGCCCCCTGATATCTGGAGAAGCACTGCCTGCAGACTAGTATGAGGGGAAATACTTGAAATTTTTACCACCCTAACCGCGCCGGTGCTCATTTTGAGTCGCTTCAAGGAGCTGATGGATTCGGCAACCGGATCCGACTCCGCTTCAGCAGAACCGGAGCGGTACAGCAATCCTTTTACCCGAGGAACAATTTCAAGAAATGGAGATGCTTTCTTTCGAGCCTTCAAGGGTGCCTCTGCGTAGAGTTTGGGGAGAACGATTTCCTTGCTCACAGCTCGTTTACCAGCCGCCTTCTCTACTGGCTTTGGCTTGGAGGGTATGTGAAGAGCGTTGACCTCTGCTTCAGTTGATGTGCGAAGAGGCCTCTTAAATGTGCCAGGAAAAATCATTTTATAAGATAAGCAGACTTTATGAATGTGTGCTATAGCTAAGGTTCGTGAGACTTAGGAACGTAGACTTGAAGCGAGGATACATCACGCATGCCAAGCAAAGTAGCCGAGCAAGCCAAGTCATTTATTCTATTTTAGGTGCAAAGTAATAGACAGAAAGATGGCTCATCTGCCTTTTGTTTGCCAAAGGGCTTTCCGTCTATTCCTGTTGCTGCTTCATTACTTCGCGCAAAGCCATCGTTGCATACTGAGATGTACCTAGCTGCAGTTTCAGGATCAATGCAAGGTGAGCACCATCCTCTAGAGATGCCACTTTTTTTGCTGTAGGATCGTTAATAAGGTCAAGATCAGTCTTTACAAGCTGGTCTTCGAGCTCGTTGTAATTTGAGAAAAACCACTCGCAGGCCTTGGGCTTATCGATAATGTAACGATAAGAACCAGCGAGTGAGAATTCTTTCACATTTCTTCTCATTTTAAGTGGATCAAGCCCATCTTTAGCCATGGCCTCTTTGTAGAATTCTCCAACGTCATTGTCTGGATAAACAATGTCGTAGCCAGGAGTTGGCATAACCACATCAAAGATAGTTTTGGTGTTGAGCTCATCATCAGTGACTGGACGTGCACGGTCAAAAGCGTTGACTTTGATGTCTTCACGAAACCCGTCCTCATCAACTTGGTTTTCTTGCGGGTTATCTACCAGCACAAGATCGCCTTTGATAACACCCCAGCCGTACTTTTTGATTCTGTAAGAAACCGCCATATTCCAGATATAGCTTTGGTAAGCATGCACGTACATGAGACGCAGGTTTCTTGGAATCTTCATAATTGAGTTAACGATCTCAGTGGGAACGTTGGCCAAAACACTAAGAATGGCATATTCAGCAACAAACTTTCTAGGCATTAAAGCCAGTGCTTGCTTAGCATCTCTTGTTTCAGCCCAAACCTTACGAGCTTCCACGGAATCAGGATTTACCACATCTTGCTCCGATAAGATGAGGTTTACGGCCTCCTGGTAATTTCCTTTAAGAAGGCAGGCACCGACAGCATGAGTAGAGACAGAAAACGTGCCAAATCTCTGCATGCCAAAATAGTTGATAAAGCCTCTCTCAGAGAGAGATTGCAGAGCAAGGGATATTTGTTCCTTGTCACCACGAACATCTCTGATTGTAATCCAAAACTCATTACCATCGAGATCACCTAATCTTAATGGACCAGAGGCATATTTGAAAGAACCCAGCTTCACTCCACGCAGAGTGTCACTAAGTCCGTTGAGTCTTTCACTTTTAATTTTAGAGATGCAAGCTCGTTGAACTGTAACGCCGCGACGATCTTTGGTGCCAGCAAACGTGACTGATTTCGGTGGACAGCGCAGCGTTTTCGTAATAAGATTGGCCACCTCCATGGTCTCCTTGTTTTCTTTATAGATTGTGAAATGCAGAAACTTTTTGTACTCTCCAGCGCTAGTCTTGAGAGTAGACTTATTCCGAGATCGATGCTTCTTGGTGCTGATTTCAACCACTAATTGGTTTTCAGCATTTGTTGAGGTTTCCAAACGGCCCTTGAAGGCATCTCTGAAAAGCCCGTGGAGCTTTCCTCTTTCAAGTTTGTCTTCAAATTTGCGCTCAGTGACAACTTGGTCTCTAGTCTCGAAGATGGGGGTAATTTTGTCGTAGTCCTCCTGGCCAATCAATTCCACAAGCTGAGCCTCGATGGCACTTTCGACCTCAGGAATGGAGTTATGATCCTCAGACTCAGTCTCTTCGGTCCTGATCTCGGGCTCATCAACCTGCTTCAGCCCAATTTCTGTGAGATGTACAACGTCGCCATTTTCGTCAATTTCATTGACAAGAAAGTCGGAGTAGCGAGATTTTAAAACACCTGAGAAACCTGCCAGGTCCGCAGAAATATACTCGGTGATTCCAACGTCCTTTTCTTTGAGCCCACTCTCTATGGGGCCTTTGTTGGTCGACATCGGTAGTTAGGTGAAATTTCACCTCTGCCAAAAAAAAATATATGTATCTTAGCCGCAGCGCAGCTGCCTGTTCGAGCACTACTCCAGGCAGAAGTGGTGGAATCAAGATATTTGGAGAAGCATGATAAAAAACATTTTTGAGTGAGATTCAATTGCAATCTAACTTATCATCATCTACTGAGTAGCTCACGGGCTGCTTTCGGTTTCCCGCTCAAGCAGGACTGGGCCATCTGGGCTCTCTCTCGGCTTGGAGTCTGCCTAATTTTAAGACCCCGCATGGATCGGGCCTCGAAGGATAGATTACCAGCAAGGAGACTCAACAATGGTCAAAAACAAGAAATAGCGGGAGAAGAGAGAGTCCCGGGTCCATTATACAACTATTCTCCCTTCCAAACTTGGTTTCGGAATTAGCGTCTTTTCTGACAAATTAGCGGTGTCGTTCTGTCGCAACTCTGGGGACAGTGCTTGTCATTTCCGCGTGCAGGTGCTGACAGCCACCGGGGATTGAACAGGCGGCTCAATTTCATTCAAGGTTATATGTGGCGGACAGGATAAACAGACTGAAGATAAAAAGAGAGACAAGTTCGGATCTGGTTTTTTTCTCTTTTTTGCTCTCTATTCTCTCTCCATTACCGCTCTTTTTGAAAACTCTCTTCGGGCGCCTTGCAAATAGCGGAGTCCGGAGATCCTTATCGTGGCCCTTTTAGGCAGGATACAAAAAGACCCCGCCGAGCGGCAACACTAATATACTGTGCACGGCACGCTTGCACTCAGAAACAGCCACCTCACTTGTGTCTGAGCAAACCTGTTGATAAAAGAATTGCCAAACCAGCAGAAAGATGGCTACCATCACCTCCTCAGTCATCAACCTGCTCAACACTATTGTTGGAGCAGGTATTCTGGCTATGCCCTTTGCATACCGATCTGACGGTATTGCCTTGGGCTCGCTCACTATTCTTTTTGCCGGATTGACCTCGGCCTTTGGCCTTTATCTACAGGGGGTTTCCTCGTTTCACGTCTCACATGGCAAGGCCTCCTTCTTTGCCCTTTCGCAAAAAACCTATCCGGCTCTAGGGGTTATTTTTGACACGGCTATTGCCATTAAATGTTTTGGCGTAGGTGTCTCATATCTCATTATCATTGCCGAGCTCATGCCTCAGATAAGCACTTCTGTTGGATTTTCCCCAGACTCGTGGCTTGCTCTGCGCTGGCCTTGGATTGTTGTGTCGTTTGGAATTGTTGGCCCTCTGTCCTTTTTGCGCACACTTGATTCTCTCAAATATACCTCTATTGTGGCCCTTGCATCTGTTGGCTATCTGGTCATTGTTGTAGTTACTCATTTCTTCATTGGTGATGCCAATGTGGTTGAGCGAGGTCCTATCAAGGTCTGGTCGACAAGCTCGATCGGCGACGTTATCGCTACCCTGCCGGTCATTGTCTTTGCCTACACCTGCCACCAGAACATGTTTTCGATTTTGAATGAAATCAAGGTCAAGAGTGAGCGGTCCATTCTCAGTGTTATCTCCATTTCCATTGGCACTGCGGCTCTGTTTTACTACATTGTGGGAATTTGTGGCTACTTGACGTTTGGAGATAAGGTTCAGGGCAATATTGTTAGCATGTATGCGCCCTCTATCTCGTCTACTATTGCTCGTATTTCAATTGTTGTGCTGGTACTTTTCAGCTATCCGCTGCAGTGTCACCCCTGCAGAGCATCACTCTACAACATTCTGCATTGGACACGTTCCAAGGTTCCAGACGGAACAGTGGCCACTGAAAGAGAGCCTCTTCTCGAGGCCGGTGGCGATGACCATCATTCTGTGTCTGACATCCCGTCAGCGGAGTTCCTCACCCTCACGTCGATCATCCTCGCGGCGAGTTTTGTTCTGGCATTGACCGTGCACTCGCTGGAAAAGATGCTGGCCTTTGTGGGGTCTACAGGATCCACTTCTATTTCTTTTATATTGCCTGGTGTTTTCGGCTACACGCTTTTGAATGGCAAGATTCGGTACGTGTCGGCGGCACTAACAGTGTGGGGCCTTCTCGTGATGGTGGTTTGTCTATCGTTGAATCTGTATCGGGAGCTTAAATAGGCTAGAGATGAAGGTATTTATTGAATATAGAAAATCTCATCATGAGGGCTGTTCTGGAGCGAACCATTAGTCGGGGTCACCAACAGCCAATCCGGTTTGAGCTGATTGGCAAGGGCAATAGGCGGCAGGGCAGTGTAGCAGCCTGTAATGGAGCGCTGCCCCACAATTTAGCGGGAATTGCAACACACCCAGACATTGCACAAGCCCCACAATAGCCTTAGCCAAGCCAGGCCATTACCTTGTCCAATCACGGTGGTCGAGCTATTGCCGCCCGCTATTAGTCACGTCCCACACCTTCTCCGCCATCGTGTTTCCGGTCCGGTCACAGCCGTGCACCCTGCTTGCCCACATCTTCCCAGCAGCTCCTAGCAGAGAGAAGGTAACCCGGCAGTAACTCAAGAAGCCAATCACAAAACGGCAGTTTCCCTCGAGAAACCTAGTGTCCCAGTCAGAGAGCAGGCTTTAAACCATCTCAAAACCCACACGATTGACGACGACTGGTTTTTGCAATGCTAAGGACGGCAGGTCAAGGACGCATTTCAAGTGCAATCGCACGCCAGGGTCGCCGCTACTACGGCGGCCTGAAGGACTCTGACCGCATCTTTCAGAACGTTTATTCAAACTACGGTCACGACCTCAAGTCGGCCCAGCGTATGGGCGACTGGTACAAGACCAAGGAGATTGTTGAGAAGGGCCATGATTGGATTATTGGTGAGATCAAGAAGTCCGGTCTTCGTGGCCGTGGAGGCGCTGGTTTCCCCTCTGGTCTCAAGTGGTCCTTCATGAACCCGCCCGGATGGGAAAACAACAAGGGCCCGCGTTACCTTGTTGTGAATGCCGATGAGGGCGAGCCTGGCACTTGCAAGGATCGTGAAATTATTCGCAAGGATCCTCACAAGCTTGTGGAGGGCTGTCTTGTGGCAGGCCGTGCCATGAACGCTACTGCCGCTTACATTTACATTCGTGGCGAGTTCTACAACGAGGCTGTCATTCTGCAGACTGCCATCAACGAAGCATATGCAGCTGGTCTCATCGGTAAGAATGCTTGCGGTTCGGGCTATGATTTTGACGTTTACATTCACCGTGGTATGGGCGCTTACGTCTGCGGTGAGGAAACTTCTCTCATTGAATCTCTTGAGGGCAAGGCCGGCAAGCCCCGTCTGAAGCCTCCGTTCCCGGCCGGTGTGGGTCTGTTTGGTCGTCCCTCTACCGTCACCAACGTTGAGACTGTTGCTGTGGCACCCACCATTTGCCGTCGTGGCGGTGACTGGTTTGCATCATTTGGCCGCGAGCGCAACTCCGGTACCAAGCTCTTTTGCGTCTCTGGACACGTCAACACTCCCGTCACTGTTGAGGAGGAGATGTCCATTCCCTTGAAGGAGCTCATTGAGAAGCACTGTGGTGGTGTTCGCGGCGGTTGGGATAACCTGCTTGGCATTATTCCTGGTGGTTGCTCTGTTCCTGTTCTGCCTAAGGCCGTTTGTGACGATGTTCTCATGGACTACGATGCTCTCAAAGATGTTGGCTCCGGTCTCGGTACTGCCGCTGTCATTGTCATGGACAAGTCCACCGATATCATTCGCGCCATTCAGCGTTTTGCCCAGTTTTACAAGCACGAGTCTTGCGGTCAGTGCACACCATGCAGAGAGGGTACTACCTGGCTCATGAAGGCCATGGACAGATTCAGATACGGCCAGGCTAAGGAGCGTGAGATTGACATGCTTTACGAGCTTACCAAGGAGGTTGAGGGCCACACCATCTGCGCTCTGGGTGATGCTGCTGCATGGCCTATTCAGGGTCTCATCAAGAATTTCAGACCCGAGATGGTCGAGAGAATCAAGCAGTTTGAGAGCCAGATCAACTCTGATGTCTCATACGGTGGTTGGACCAAGACTGATCATATTATTGGTGGTCAGGTCGAGGGAATTGGCGCTAAGACTCAGGCCAACCCATAGAGACGGTCTCTATTAAACTCTAATTATATAAAATTCCTGCTGTAGGAAGTCTAGATATGCAGTTTTAGCCCTTATTTACTAGGAAGTCTTCCATTCTAAACCTCAACGTCCGCCATTGAGTCGAATGACATGTCAGCGATTTGATCTTGTTTAAACGTATGGCAACACTCAATGATGAAATCGGGGCTCATGTAGGACGATTGAATGCTCTGCTGCGCTCTGTTCACCACCAATCTCCCCGTCCGATAAACAAACACGTTTTTCTCGTGCAAAAACATGAGATAACTGTAGAGCTCGCCGGTATCGATACCTGTCCGCACGGCCATTTTGCATTTCTTTTCAGTAGTTTCCGGATATTCGTTCTTGTACCAAACATACTGAATGACCTTTCTGATTCTGGCAACGTTGGCAAAAAGTTCAAGCAAATCAAAGCTACTGCCTAACCGACACTGATAGCATATGAAAACCATGTTTTGTAACTTCTCTTCCTCAAAATATGCATAACAGGTGCTATGATGCCATTCCTGGCACTTTTCACACTGCATCCAGAAGCCTAGTGCAAGGTCACCTTTAAATTGGCATATGCAGTTCGCCTGGCCGGATTGGCCGGATTTCTTGTCAACCCACTGGTTGTGTTTATCTACAAGAGTAGCGTCTCCCGAGTCATCTGTAGACCTAGACAGTATTGGATGAGGGTCATTGGACTCTTGAGTGGCAAGACTTGCAAGATGAGCCAATGGGTTCTGCTGGTGGGCTATGAGATGATCAGCAATCTGTGTCAACTCAGCAAAATTATTGTAGTGCTCTGGGGAGGGATACGGGCGGTATGTATTGTCAGGAAGACTAGCATTGTTTGACGAAGTAGAATTTGCCAGAGGACCGGAGGAGTGAAGTCGAGATGGACTCGATCGTATCTCAACAGAGTATTGACTCACAGGGGCTTGGCTCATGAGAACTTGGCCCGGACTGGTGGGCACCATCTGCACAAAAGACGAGGCGCAATCGAAGCTTTCTCTTACAGAAGTAGGTTCCTGCATCTGAGAGTATATCTGAATATTCTCATATGGATTTGATTTCAAAGGCCGAGTGTTAATCGTTGTCACAGTTATCTCAGCTTGGGTATTGTTGAGCACTATTGATAGACTGCGCTCAACTGTTGTCCCCTGCTCGAACTCATTTCGCTTTCCAGTAAACCCAAGCGGGTGGCAAGCCACGGCAACCTTGTCTCGGTAATCAACGACATGGAATCGGACTGCCGTTTTTTTTGCATCATCATCATCAACTATAGGCAGTCCCGAAAGAAAGTTAAAAATCTCGCTTCTTGGAGTCTGTCCACTGTGGACAGGGCCACCAAACGAAATTGAAATGGTTTCGTGTTTTTGAGAGCTCACACCTTGGCCCCAATAATACTTTTCAATTGTGACAGACTTTACAAAATCTCGGCGACAGTGTTCTGCAACCCAGCTCTTGAGCTTTTGGTCGACGAAGACCTTCCATCCAATACCAGTAAACTCATTTGGCGACAGAAAGCAGCGAAGATAAGCAGCCGAAGAGACCAGCTTTTCAAAAGACATTTCTAGCAAAAAATAAATTACATGTGAAAGTGTGGGATCACGTCTTGTGTTTTTATGAGAGCGAGTTGTAGCTGCGGTATTTTGGAAATTATCTGCGGTTAGAAATGGTGTGCAGGCGCAATTTATGAAAAATGAGGTAGTGAGAGAAGAGAATTCGAAGTCATGACCAAAACAGAATATCAAGAATTCACGTTCCTATCTCTTTTTGATTTCACTTTTTGCGACTTAAACACCAACCAGGATGCCAATCGACAATCTTCACTGGAAAAAGCTTTCAACTAATTCAACCAGATCTCTCTAGCTCCTCAATCTCCTTAGGAGTGTCAGATGTCAGAACTTCATAGCTGTCTTTGCCTACTACAACGTTGTCCTCAATGCGGATGCCGATATTGTGGAAATGCTTTGGCAGACCACTATTCTCTGGGACGTAGATGCCAGGTTCAATAGTAATGACTTGCCCAGACTCCAGCAAAGCTCGCGAATTGGAAGTTTTAATATCGTGAACATCAATTCCAAGATGGTGCCCAATATAGTGGGGGTAAATTTGGCGAAGTTGCGAAGAAGATACGTCCAGACCAATTTGCCTCAGTTCTTGGGTCAGCAGAGTCTCAGAAGCCCGGTGAATATCAGCAAGGGTGTAATCAGTCGTACAAAGAGTGATAAGCTGTTTTTGAGCGTTGAGCACCGCTTGATACAGATCGCGCTGCACTTCATTGAACTTGCCATTCACAGGCCAGGTTCGGGAAATGTCGGCACAGTAACCGCCAAAACGACCACCAGCATCAACGAGTACCAACTCTCCCTCACGAAGAACATCGTCGTTGCGAATATAGTGAATTGTAAGCGCATGCTTGCCACCCGCAACTACGGGCTCGTAGGCCTGCTCTTCACACCCATTAAAACGGAATTCGTAGTCCAAGAAGGCCGAGAGCTGGTGCTCGGTCTCAAATTGAGATCCGTATGCCTTAATATAAGCCATGGCTGAGATTTCTGAGGCGACACGCATGCAGTCAATCTCGTTCTCACTCTTCGTGATTCTCAGAGACTCTACAAGAGCGTTCAGAGACGAGGCAGACATTCTCGTATCAACATTGGACAGAATAGAGACTAAATTGGGATCTGATGCTGCCTGGAAAAATTTGGCTTGTCGATTGCTAGGTTCGTCAAGGTAAATGTGGTTGGCACCCCTGAGCAGTTTTGGCAGCACCGACCCGAGATCTGTGTTGGAAAAAGCCTCGTCGGCATTGAAAATGTCAACAGCACCCTTGGGACCTGAGACTTCGCCATTCCAAAGCTCGTCCTTGGCATCGACAGGTGGAACAAACATTATGGACTTCTGCGAGGAGCCCTGCTTCACCATGACGAGAGAGGAGTTAGCCTCCAAAAAACCTGTCAGGTAGAAGAAATTGGGATCCTGGCGAAACTTATAGAAGACAGAATTGGTAGCAAACTGCAGATCATTACCGGGGATAATGGCAATGGAATTGTCTTTCATCTTGGCAAACATATTGAGGCGGCGACGATAGTATTCCTCTGCTGGCATGAGCGGAGTGATGTTACCGGGCTGAATGCGATGAGGGCGAGTCTCATAAAGTGGCTGTCCAGCCTTGATGGTGGAGTAGAGCCTAACTGCTCTGCCTCTTGATCCGAACATGATGGGCTGGAGAAGTTGGAATCTGACAATGGGAGTGAAATTTCAGAGGCTCGGATTCTCGGAATGTCAATTGGGGAGAAGTGGGATGAGAGGAGAAGCTAAGATTAGCTAAAAGGAGTAGATCAGAGAAATACTAATAAGCGCGACAGCTTCCTTCCTCGATAATTCTGAGCCTTAATCATTTTCAAAGTCGTTCTGGTTCCGCTTGCCAGTTTGAATTTCTTGTCAAGATTCACGCCGCCGATCCTAGCCGATCCAGGCACACTTGAGACTATGATCCAGCAACAAGTCCGTTGCTAGAAACAAAAGCTGCCCACCAAGATTATAACATCTTCAACTTACATGGAACATCATACTTCACTAGCTACACTAAATGGTAAAACACCTACTTTTCATTGACATCATGCAAACAATAATTATTCAGCAAGCTTCTTAATTTCAAATCCACGGCGAATCACACGCTGCAGCATATCGAATCTAAGGGCCGGTGCCTGAGCCTTTTCTTGCGTGGCCTTGACCTGAGGGATCTCGACAATGTCACCCTCCAAGACCTTCCAGCCACGCTCTTCCACCCACTCAGTGAACTTGATACCTCTCAGGTTTATCCAGTCTTGCACAACTGGAACTGAAAGACGGCGGCATGCCAGCTGAATGATCTTGGCCATGGCAAGACGCATATCGTCCTCAAAGCCAATCACGTCAGCGACGATGTCGGCGTACGAGTCATCAGACTCATATGTGGACCAGAATTCGGCAAAGTTGGCTGAATCCAGCAACTTGTAGAGACCAAAAAGCTTCTGCACCTGAGAGACCAGAGCATCGGCAGCAGTACCAGTGCGCTCGTAGTTGGCATCGGTAACATAGGGCGGTAGTAGATGCAGGGTGAGACTGAAATCCGAGGTGTAGAACCGCACCAGGCTTTTAGTCAAGATGTTGACTACGACTTCCTCACGAAGCTCTTGAGCATTGAACTGGTAGAGCTTGAGAAGAGCAATGTTGGCAACAACATCCGATGTGCCATCCTGTGCTTGCTGAGCCACGTATTCTTCAAGGACCTTGATGTTTTCGGCACTGTATCTATCGAGAGAGTTGAGCAGATTGTCTATTTTGTCTGGTCGACCCGCAGGGCGCTGAACCAGGGTGTTCTCCATTGTTCCTGTAGATGAAGTGGTGGTTTGCGTCCCCGTTTTCCTGGCTGAAAAATTAGGTCTAGTCGAGTTGGGAGAAGTTACGGACTTATTGTTATGATTATGTCAGTCCAATAACACAATGCCATCATTCTCTTATTTGAAATTAGGACCTCCCAAAATCCACCAGTCGCTCTTCCCAAACCTAACCAATCACCCTTCATCTATAACGAACAAAAATGGGTGCTTTTAAATACTCGGCCGGACCGGGCGCAGTGCCATATCCTAAGGTTTCAGCGGCTCACAAGTGGGGTGCCAAGTTTCTCGGTGCCACCATGTGGTTCTGGGTCTTTTGGAGAGTCAGAGAGGTATGTTGAACGACGTGTGAAGGAGGGCTGTAAAAGGGTCTTTCAAATTCTTCTCAGTGCCAGAGCTTTGTGCCTGGACAATTATAACAATTCTAACACAGGAAGGACCAGTTCTGCTAGGCTGGAGACACCCATGGGAGCACGGATCCCATGGCTCTGAGCACCACGACGAGCACGCTGCTGAGCACTAGACGACGAGGCAGAACCTCCACTTTTGGTGATTGCATGTTTGCTAAAGCGTAGTATTGTGCTTTACGGTATATATTAATAGATTCGTCTTACATGAGTTGTGGGTAGAGATTCAGTATGGCTCAGTCTTAAGGTTGTGTAGTCGAAGGTGGCTTCCCAACATTGGAGCAGAGAACGGGCTTGAGGAGACAGAATAACCTATGGATTTGGCCGAGGGCTAGAAATGTGTTCCGGAACCCAGCTTCGGCCACCAATGCATTCTCGGTCTCTGCTGATTGGCCGTTGGTGTGTTCATATGGTGCGCTAGTGTGCGACCACCTTGCGCCTAGGGAAAAGTTGCAGAAAGGCGCCCAGGAAAGTTACAGAGCCAAGACAAAATCAGCGATATTTCACAGCCAATATTTTCTACTTTTCTTTCCTAGCCTCAAGACTTTTGGGTCAAGAGCACCAGGCGCATGCTACTCGAAATGGGTGGGGCAGCAGGAGATGACCCAAAATATTTCACATTATCCACCATGCTCGGGCGCTGTTTCAAGCGGTATATAAGCAGCTATGGGCCGCAACCTAGAGATCGGATCTATGTGGCCATGTCTTCAGGTGTTGATTCATCTGTGGCTGCGGCTATTTTGGCCGAAAAACATGCCAATGTAACAGGCTTGTTTATGCACAACTGGCACCCTGATGCCAGATGTGCTGAAAGAGACTGGGCAGATGTCCAGACAGTGTGCAAGCAGCTTGACATTCCCTGTCGCAGGCTGAACTTTGAGCGTGAGTACTGGATCAATGTATTTGAGCCCATGCTGGCCGGCTATGGGGAAGGTAGCACGCCGAACCCCGACGTTAGCTGCAACCGCTATGTCAAATTTGGCGCACTTTACGATGCAGTAAGCCGTGAGGCGGGAAGCGATCGCTGGTGGCTAGCTACTGGCCACTACTCGCGCCTGGGAGGCAGCGAGGAGGCCCCGCAGCTCATGCGGCCCCGTGATACTTCAAAGGATCAGTCCTATTATCTTTCGACGGTCAAGTCATTTCACCATGTGCTTTTCCCTCTTGGGGACATGCTAAAGAAGGATGTGAGAGCTATTGCGCGTGCCCGAGGATTGGCTACCGCGGAAAAGCCAGACTCACAGGGCCTGTGCTTCGTGGAACAGAGCGAACGCAAGTTTTCGTCCTTTCTGGGCGACTATTTGGACCCCCGCCATGGCAATGTTGTGACGGAGGACGGGACAGTGGTGGGCGAGCACAAGGGCTTGTGGACGGCAACTATTGGCCAACGCAGCGGTGTTGCTATGCCGCAGGGGGATCCAAGGTTTCGCGGTGTGTGGTACGTCTCCAACAAGGATTTTGAGCGCAACGAACTCACTATTGTGCCGGGCTCAAATCACCCGTCATTGTACGCCAATGCTGTTGAGGTGGACCAATTCCACTGGCTAGGAGCTGTACCTGCGTCGCTCGATAATTTGCATGCGCGTTATAGATCACTCGGAGATCTGGTACCGGTGAGGGCACTGCAGGAGAGCGCCGACGGAGGGGTGAAGGTGGTCATGTCTGAGCCCCAGCGGGCTCTGGCAAAGGGGCAATATTTGGTTTTGTACCAAGGAGACGTGGTACTGGGCGGAGGAATGATTGTCAAGTCATGGCTGAGGGAGGAGTCTCAGTCTGCTGCGTTTGAGCGAAGCAGTGGTGAAGCGGGCTTCAAAGCGGTTCTTTAATGTGATACTCGGAAAGTGCATACCAGTGGGGGCACTACGAGATTTGAGTCGTGCATAACTGTGAGCCGCTACCAGTGTTTATCTCAAGAGCGCCTACCGCTACCATTTCCAACCGGCGATGAGTAGCCCTGGCTGTGGAAAAGGTCTGCCTAGAGCCATGGCGACTCAACTCAGCATCAACATTGTCGGCCTAATCAGATACTCATTGGCACTGCATGCCCTGCTGGCTCCTGTCCCTGCGCACGCCAAGATAACCCCCCACATGATCTTTCCTGGCCATGCAGGGACCTCATCGGCCCGTGCTGGCAGCTGCTGGCAGATACGGCCAGGTGATGCTCGCCAGACGCCTTTAGCCGCAGGGCACATGCCACAAATCTGAAAAGAAAGCTCTATATCCACCGGAAACCCAACAGAAAGGAAGACTAGCTTCCACTAATTTGCCGCTTATTTATTACTTACTCATTTCCAGTGTTTCCGCCAAGCTTCACTGCTCGCTCGGTTGGGCTGTTCTATAACAGTCCCAAATGCCGCATCGGCGACGGAAAACGCCGAGAGCCCAAAACAGCGGCTGAATCACGTCTAGAATGACACTCTAAATGATGCTCAGACGAAGGATATGAGCCTATATCGGGAAACTGCTCGCTTTTTCACGGCCAAAATCGATACATTTCAATACAGAACGTTTCATTGCCAAGTCGCACCCCACGGCCCAATGTAAAATATGGTCTTTGCTTTTTCCACCCCGTTTTTCCTGAGAAAGGCAAAAACGTGCGCTCAGCGATCCACTCAGGTGGCGGAGGACCCGCTGCTTTGTGCCGCTGCCGGTACTACCGAACATGTGCCATGATCTCATGTGGCGGCAATAACTTTTCCCCCCGGAGGTAACATAAAAGTAAATCCCAGATCCGAACCGCTATATATAAATTCCGCCGTCGACACCCTTGCGGTTGATCCTATAAGCGTCCACTAGTTTCTAGTGACTAGCATACCTCTCCCGCCCGCTTTTTCAAGCAGAGAAAAAAAAAACAACCCCCACAGAGACCCCGATGAGCTTCCCGATGAGCAGCCTCTTTGCCCCAGAGACCAGCTACCGCCCGCTCAATGGTGGACACCGCGGTTTCAAGGCCAAGTTTCCAGAAAACTCGTATGCTGCATTTGCCGGCGGGATCGCCGCCGGCGCCGATATTTTGGAAACCGATATTCAGACGTCCGGCGACGGTGAGGTGGTGATCCAGCACGACCCAACCACCAAGCGCTGCTTCAATGCCAACTACAATGTGCCAACAACCGCGTTTTACCCAACGCTGGAGAACCTGGTGATGAAGGGATCGACGGAAAAAATGCCCCTTTTCCGCGATGTGGCCCGCAAGTTCGCCGAGGACCCTGCATACGCCAATGTGCTCCTCATGCTAGACGTTAAGCGCACCAATCAGCCCGAAGTGATTCCCAAGGTGGTGGCTGTGCTGCGCGAGATTAGAGACGACATGTCGTTCTGGGCCACCCGCATGTGCTTTGGCATCTGGCGATTGGATGTTCTGGCGGCAGCTGAGAAGCATGCCGCGCAAATCCCAGTCATTTTTATCGGTATCCAGCGCTCGCTGGCGCGCAAGTTCATGACGCACCGCCAGTGCATCGGCATTTCCATGAATTATTCGATCCTGACCTCGTTTGGCGGCGACGAGTTTATCCACGAGGCGCACAAGTCTAACAAGCTCGTCTACGCCTGGACGGTCAACTCTGAGGAGGGCATGAAGTGGGCCATCGCGGCTAACCTCGACGGCATTGTCACTGACCACCCCGACAGGTTTTCTGACTTGCTTGATTCCATCACGGACGACGAGCTCAAGCGCACCTACGCCACCGCCAGATCACCCACAGACTTTTTCTCTTTTTTTACAAGAAACTTCAAGCTCCCCAGCTTGTACCTGTTGCTAGCTGTGATTACGCGTATTTATTCGTGGGTGTCGCCTTTGCCTTTGCCTAGCGACAAGGCTTAAGGAGACTCCACCTGAGGGGCTATAGAGTATTTATTGGCTAATGCAGTCATTTTCTTCTATCATGGGCTTGTCCATGCAACATCGTATCTCGGTAGCGAATCCTAGAACGGCAAGGCGTCTCAGGTACTGCCGGAAAATCATTTAGCTGACCAGACTAGACCTTACTAGCGGTTCATCATTTCTTCGCATTGGGAAATTAGCGCGCATCGGACGTTACTTACTGCGGGTTATTGCATGAATACTTGCCCTCCAATGCTGCAATGTGTCCATCCTGTGGGCGGCACCTGTCAAAACGACGTCATCGGTACTGATGGCACCCCGCAGACAGCCTACAGTAATATCCCCCGCCACTCCAGGGCGGGGTAAAACTCTCCACCCCCAGCTCAGCTGCCCTAGCTTGGCAGATCATCGTCACCGCCACCTCCCAGACACAATGCTCCACCCCTCCCCCTAAATGGCCAGTCCCAACCCTCCCCCGCGCCGCCCCCCGCCCAAAACTTTTCCTTGCACACATGATTAAACTCACGTGCTCCTTGCCTTGCCTCTCACATCCTTCCCCAGATATTCAATATATTTTTCCTTCCCCCGCCTTTCTGGTCCCTTGAGCTCCTAACACACTCCAAAACCTAGATGTAATGTCCACAACACCGAGTCTCTCGATTCCAAAGTCGAGAAACTACCACAAAAAGGCCGAGTCTTCCCTACCCTACTCCCCTCCCTACGGTAGCCCCGGAAGGGTTTTCTCCGAGTCGGAAATCTCCTACTTTGATGATGCTGGTAGACACACCCCCAACTCTTCGGCATTGTTCAAACTCAGAGTCATTACTGACTCCTCCTTCTGCGATGAATATGTTCCGGACTTTTCTCCTCTTCCTGTTACCCCGATCGGTCGGAGTGAGCCAACGAAAAGGCGGCAACCGCCCTCTAGCAGTAGAGGCACTAGTAGAAATGTTAGTGGTGCCACAACTCCCCTGGCTACTCCGCTCACTTCTCAGCCGCCCCCGGTCAGAGGAAGTGGTGCAGTTGCAGATGCTGCTGCAACGACACTTCAGCAGCCTTTGCAACAACAGATTCCCCTATCTTCATTACCCCGGACATCTTCCATGCTGACTTCCCAGCTGGCAGATTCACGCAGAGGTAACGTTCATCGGTCCAACACGCTGCCATCCTCAAGCTCTTCGAGTATTGACCTTGAAGGCGATGTTGACTGGAAAGCACTGCCGTTTTCCGTTCGCAAAAAAATTAAGGACTCGCTGAGCCCTGGCCAGCTCCGAAACCTGGACTCGTCTTTTTCAAACCGCAGATCTCGCGATTCATCTGGTTTCCCTTCTCGCCATGCATCCATTTCTGCCGGTTCTCCTTCATCCCCTGCTGCTCTTTTCCTCAGCCGCTTTTCAAGCAACAATGATGGCCAATCTGTTGGTTCTTATCCAAGCACAGGCTTGGATTTTGGTGGGACTAGTGCAGATGAGCCTGATGAGGTTGGTGGGTATGCCATTGGGAAACTTATTGGTTACGGATCCTTCAGCCAGGTGCGGGAAGCTGTTAAAATAGACCCGACTACCGGCAAGAAGATTGTTCGAGCCGCCAAAATTGTTGCAAAGACCTCTGCTACTTCTACAACTGAACAAATGGAGCGTGTTCAAGTTGATCTGGACCATGAAATCAGTATATGGCGCCAGCTTGATCACCCCAACCTACTCAAACTGATCAGTATTGAAGAAACCCCAACAGCGACCTACTGCATTTCTGAGCAGATTAGTGGCGGAACGTTACTGACTGCCATCAAACAAGCACCGCTAGATATTGAGACGGCGAGCCGCTACGTATCTCAGCTCACGTCTGCTCTCAAGTACCTGCACAAAGTTGTCAAGATAGTACATCGAGATATCAAACCAGAAAACTGCTTGATTGATGACTCTGGTCCGGAGAGCAAGCTGATTCTCTGCGATTTTGGTATGAGCGATTTCTATGAAGAGCTTCCAGAAGAAATTTCTGGGCTGTCACGAACGGGCTCGTCTTCCTCTCTGCGCAGTGGTGGATCATTTAGCACGCTCATCATTGGCCCATCTGACATTTCATCTAATTTACTTCGCCAAAAGGAGCCCATTGAAGATGCAGCCAACATCACGCCTGAGCTGCAATCACCTTCAACAAGCAGCTCTGTGTCTGCCACTGAAAATTTTGGCTCGTTACCATACGCCAGTCCGCAGCTGCTCATGTCGGACACTCCCATTTTCCGACCCTCAGTTGACATGTGGGCTTTTGGAGTTGTTGTATATGCTATTTTCATGGCCAAATTGCCATGGTATCATGCTTTTATGCCGCGACTGCGAATGATGATCATTCAGGCTAGCCTAGATACCGAAGCTATGAGAGAGCACGTGCCTCCAAGATACAGTGCTATTATCCAGGGATGCTTACAGAAAGATCCGAGAAAACGATGGACCATTGTCGATGTTGACGGTGCTCTTGAAAGCACTTAGTCATGGACTGCAGCGAACAACCGACTTCTGCTGCATTGTAAACTAATAACCACCGCCACCACAACCACTATTTAACGTTATAATGTATGTATTATTCCTACCCATACCTTTTGTGAAGAGGACGCTTTTGCACCCTGATACTCAGGCACTGCTTTTCAGCAATGAATACTAAGATTACTCCGTCTTGCCAGTTGCCGCCTTGGCTTTCTTCGCCTTCTTTACGAGAACATTGTTGTAAACCCCAAGCACAAAGCCAAACAGAGAAAAGACTGGGACCCACAGCATCTCAGGCACAAATGCCTGGCAGAGTGCCAAAACAAATGGAGACGAGACCCACGAGGCTTTGATAGTCGGCCAAAGAGCCCTAGAAAGAGTTGCTTTAATCTCAGCTACAGTGCGAGCACCAGCAACAACAGCCATGCTGGAAACAAAGACGGCGCACGTAATGGGAGTGACAGTCAACATTGAGACAAGGATTTGCAGCAGCTTCCATTGAATGGTCTTCTTGCCCTGAAAGGCCTTCTGGAGAGCACCAGTAAGCACATGTGACAGAGGACCAGAAATGAAAAAGCCGTACAAGGCCATTTTAGGCACCCGCGACGAGTAATACGAGTTGGTCTTGGGGTCCTTATCATCGGCCAGGTACGAGGCGGTCAGTTCACCGAAGCCATTGAAGGAGGCCGAGGTGAGCGCCTTGGTCTGAACAGGTTTGGTGGCAAGAGCCACAAGGTACTTTTGAAGCAATTGTGCGGCAACTGTGGACATGGCGAGGGAGAGATCTAGTTGTGCTACTGAGATGCGGGGAACTGCATGGTATTTATACTTCGTGGTGGTGGGATAAGTTGGGGGAGATAGTTGCGCTAGCGGGGAAGAGCTCGGCAGAGTACAACGGTAAATGGACGGAATCGGTCATAATGAAAAATGCAATATTGACTGGCCAGGTGCTTTGCTTAACAATTTTCACTGGAGTAGACTCAAATTTCCAGATGCTGCTGGAGCATGGAGTCTTCCGGAGCTCATGCTGTACTGTCCAGCCTGCGGGCAAAGAATGGAGATAGCCGGTCAGGACATTACGACATGAGACGCGATAACGAAATAGAAAAAAGGAAGACGGAGGTATAGGAGATCAAGCAGTCGCACAGTCTCATAAAAAGCTCTGGCATTTCAATAGGCAAACAGATTTCCGGTGGCACGGTAATTCGGCCCAGCTTGGGCCTAGATGCCGACTGCTTTGTGTGGGGTCAGGGGCGTTGCCAAGCTGAGGGGTCCGCCTGGACCCTTGGCACAACGGCTGATTAGAACGAAACAGTGAACTTTAATCTATGGCGCTGATCACAGAGTTTGTCTTTGGCTTTCAGCCACATTTCGTGTTGGCTTTCTGGCAGATCTCGCTTAATTCTACCAAATTCGGCTATTTCCACGTCTCCAAAATTCAGCGTGCGAGGATCCGCGGCCCCCAACCGGCCCCTGTAGGCCGGCACAATGGGGCAGGCGGCGGCAGCGCTGCTTTACTGTGGGGAAATGGCCGGCCAAACCCTCGAACCTTCCGTCTGGTCTCTTGTTGCAGGTGGTGCCCTTATAAAAGGCTCCGAAACAGCCAGGAAATCAAGCCTGATAGCTGACCGAGCTAATTGGCACGAATACTCGGAACTTTTGCAGAGCCAGCCCTTATGGCCCCAGGTAGTGCGGAGTCAAGTCTGTATGTATTCGCGACTATATGGAAAAGTAGGTCTGGTAGATCTGGAGTGAAGTGAAGACCATGTAACTAACAATAAAGAGCATAAGCTGCAACCCACTGCTCTTCATTCGCTACATGCAGCGCCTTTACATCCACATCATCTCTAATAGTTCCTCCCCCACCCTTTCTCCTCTCAGCTCCACTGACGCTCAACAACGCGGCTGTGCAAGCCTCCCACCTCCCAGCATCACCAAAATAACCCTTCTCCCAGGCAGAAACACGCACTTCGCAACATAACCACCACGACCACCACCTTTCATCAAAACTCTTTTGCAAAAAGAGGAGTTAATCCAGGATGGACGAGATGAATATGGTCGGCCACGAAAATGAGCACGATGACACTGTCGATGGGATGCTTCTTGACTTTGGTGATGACGACCAACTGATTGGAGACGACCAGCAAATGCCACAGCTTCAGGATGACCTGAACGAGGTTGAAGGAGGCACCGGAGACGCGCCAGAGGAGCAGGAGGCTGAAGAGAATGCCGGTAAAGATAATCTGGTCGAGGGTTTGACCGAGACCTCGGCAGAACCAAGCGCCGAAGCTGTCCCTGTTGAAGATGAACTTACAGGTGGAGAGGACGCGCCGCAGGCTGCAATTGCTGCCAAAGACAAGGACGAGCCGGTCTCTGACGACGACACAATTGTTCAAGACCATCCACCTGCCCGTGAGGCTGCTGCCGCCTCTCCTTCTGCCGAGGCAGCCGAAGACGACGCTGACAGTGAGTCTTCGGAAGCCAACGAGGGAAGCTCCTCAGGCGACTCTTCCGGTGACTCTTCAGGCGAAGAAGACCCTGAAGAGGAGGAAGCTGATGAACAGGCAAAGGCTGGTGATGCCGTGGCAGCCGCTGGCGACGCCATGGACGTTGACGATACTGCTGAGGGCGAGGGGCCCAATATCCCGGTCACAAAAGAGGAAAAAGCAGCAGAGGAGCCAGAAGAGGTGGATGTCAACCCGGCAGATGTCTTTTCCGGCATTGCTGCCCATGAAAATGTCCCTGACAGTGGTGAAGCTGACCTTGCAAAAGAGTCTGGTGAGGAGTTCATTTCGAATCCTCCAGTGGATGCTCCTCAGGACACTGAGATGGCCACAGAGGCTCCAGACACGAAAGAAACTTCTGCTGAGCTAGACGATATGGCTGTTGACGCTCCCGCTGTTAAGGAGGAAAATGGCGCGTCTGGCGCTACCAACACGCCGCCTACTGCAGCCCCTCTGCAAGTGGCTTCTCCAAAGCAAGCAGTTCGCATTGCCAAAAAGCCTACAAAGCCTGTTGAGGAGGTGTTTGCTCCCCAGAGACACCCAATTATCATTCCTTCCTATGCACTGTGGTTTGACATTGCTAACATTCATGAGATTGAACGTAAATCTCTTCCAGAGTTCTTTTCAAAGCGCAACAAGTCCAAGACCCCCTCTGCCTACAGAAAATACCGTGATTTCATGATCAACACGTATCGCCTCAACCCGCGCGAGTATCTGACACATACAGCATGCCGCCGTAACTTGGTAGGTGATGTTTGTGCGCTTCTGCGTATTCATCAGTTTTTGGAAAAGTGGGGACTTATCAACTATCAGGTTCAGCCGGAGCAGAAGCCACATGATGTTGTTCCACCTCACACCGGACACTGGAAGGTCACCACAGATACTCCAAGAGGTCTATTTCCATTTCAATTCTACAAAGGTATCAGAGAGACTGCCAACACCGTTTCCCAGAAACCAAGCTTTGCCGAAGAAGCTCCTACTGCAAACGGGTCAACCATAGAATCAAACGGCCAGAGTGCAAAAGCCACATCTCCGGCCGCACCAGCCAAACCAAGAGCCAATTGGTCTCAGGAGGAGACTCTCAAGCTTCTGGAAGCCATAGAGCAAACTCCTGATGATTGGGAAGAAATTTCTCATGCTGTTGGCAAGTCGCGCGAGGAGTGCGTTATGAGATTCATCACACTGGCTGTGGAGGATCCTTATCTTGAAAAAAGCAGCATCCCAGGCTTGAAATTTGACGCCTCTAAGATGCCCTTTACTTCTACAGAAAACCCTGTCATGTCGGTCTTGTCATTCCTCGTGGGCCAGTGTGACGCCAATGTGGTATCGGCTGCCGCTGGTCGAAGCATTCAGTCTTTGCGCGAAAAACTCAAGCCAGCGAAGAATGGCGAAGTCAAGGCGGAAACTGAAGCTGGAGAAACCTCCAGTGCTGGTACGGTGGGCCTTGCTTTGCTGGGTGCACGCGCAGATGTACTTGCTACACATTCTGAGCGTGAGAGTTACTTCCAACTGACACAACTGGTCAAACTTCAATTGGAAAAAATGGAACTCAAAATCAAGCGCTTTGCCGATTTGGAAAAGCAGCTTGAGCTGAGACAGCGTGAACAGGACCGCGAGCGGGAAGAGCTGTTTTTGGACCGTCTTGGTCTTCAAGGTAAGCTCAAGACTATGACCGGTCTGTTACAGCAAGCTGTTGAGGCAGCAAAGACTGGAAACGAAGAGTCTGTCAATACAATCATTGATCAGGCTCAGCGCGCTATTTATGACGAAACCAAGCTGACCATGCCAACGGCTATGGTAAATGATGAGGAGGGCTCTGATGAGAGCAAGATCAAGCCTATCAGCGTTGATCTACCCCAGACATACAAGTACTGGTCGGCTTGAGCAATGGGTTGTTCTCAATAGACATTGAATTATTCCCTTGGCAGTAGCTATTCTACAGTGTAATATAACGAAAGGAAGATTGTTTAAGAGGAAAGAGGGGTTGTCCGAGTGCCCAAAATGCCACCTGTTTGTACTAGACAGAAAAGGCTTCAGCTACGAACAGCGGATTCTGAATAGATTCTAGCATCTTTGTTAATCGAACTTCTATGCAGACTCAGATTAAATACTACAAACCCATTTCCACACCCAGGACTGGTTGAGAGTAAGTTTACTTGTTAATGTCAATAAATCATTATTTCTTTTACAAGAGACACAGAGAGCCAGCTTCTGGGTATCTATTTCGTGCTAGCTGCGCCTCTTACACAAGATGCTTCCTGCCAGAGCTGAAGAAGAGCTGGACGACGGCAACCTGCAAAACGCCCATGCCAATCATCAAGACAACCTCAAAAAACGAGAACCAGAAAATGCGAGACTCTGTCGACTTCACAGTGGATTCGTTTCTGTTATTTCTGGTGCGGTAGTATCTGAGAGATCTCTCCAGCGACTCGGAGCGAGACTCAATGGAGTTGATGGATTTTTCCAAAGACTCAGTGTAATCAGCGTTACTGACTTCAGGGAGAGTGGCACGGACATCAGAGTCAATGGAAATGTCAAATTGGACAACCTTTTCAGTGTAAGTTGACATATCATTTGCCAAACAAAACTCGTACTCGCCCTTGGCGGCAGGGAAGGAATACTCATTCTGCGACTGCTTGTGATCCGAAAATTTGATGTTGCCGTCTGGGCCCTTAACGTACACGTTGATATCAAAGGAACCACCCGCCTGGACGGCAAAAGAGAATCCGACCTTGGAGTTCTCGTTGGTGACGGTGCCAAAAAAGCACTCCGTTTCGCCTGCGGGAATCTTGACAGTGAGGGGAACCATGCAAGAGGCAGTGGTAGCCATGGCAACGAAAGCGCCAGCCACGATACTGGAGATGCTAAATTTCATTATCAAGAGTGGGTTAGGAAGGAGTTGTGATATTTTGTTCTGATGTTTAAGTTTGACGTGTCGTGTCTGGGGAGTTTTGATCACGTGAATGGCTGGCGCGAGCTTGCAGTGATGAGGCGGGAGAGGGCGCCTGTGGAGGGCACTGGGGTGGGGGGTGGGTGAGATGTTGCTGAAGAATGGAGGTCAGAGTCATTGGAAAGACCAATTAGGCCATTGTGTACAAAACAACCAGCAACAGTATTCCTATGGCCTAAACTTAGCGCGCGCACTCCATACTCACACAAAGGCTGCTGGCATACTCGGCGCGAAATCCCACCAAGAGTGGAATTTATTTGTTGCGAAATCGCATCACGTCGCGCCGAGCATAATTATCAGCGTGTAGAGTGCCTTTGACCAAAAATATCAAGGCGAATACTCGAAACTGAAACTCAAGCTTGTGAAAAAAGCTTGCTTTCTGGTTCTTTTATCATTTAATATTCCCACTGCCAGGCCAATACCAAGCTTCCACTTTGTTCAAGCTGCGACAGCCTAAGAGTCCCAGCACAATACAAACACCAAACTTTCCCGTCTTCTCTCCGCGTTGTCGCGTCGCTCTCTCGCATGTCAACACAGGAATCCAAAGATGGGGGAATCGAGGCTCTTTATGACCAGATTCCTCAAATAGAATCCAATTATCGGATCATTGAACGCTTGGGAGAGGGCACTTTTTCTTCAGTGTATCTCGCTGAGGACCTCCATTACGACAAGTACTGTAATGACTGGGACAGAATGGGCGAGGAAGAGACCGAGGATCTCGACAGGGAACAAGAAAATGCTGGAAAGTCCTCACTTGTCAAGAAAAGCCCTAAAAAGCACCTAGTGGCTCTTAAAAGGCTCTACTTTACGTCCTCTCCGCAACGCATCTCAAATGAACTGAGCTTGATGAGGCGCCTACAAAGCCAGACAAGATCACCATCTGCGCACATTGCATATTTAATAACTGCTATCAGATACGAAGACCTTGTTGTAATGGTCCTGCCGTACGTCAAACACGACGATTTTCCTTATTTCTACCAAGACATGCCGATGGATGATGTACGAGACTACATGAGAGATTTGTTTTCGGCGCTGGATTATATCCACAGATTGAGAATAATTCATCGAGATATCAAGCCTGCCAACTTTCTTTTCAACATGAGGACAAAGCGCGGCATTCTGGTGGACTTCGGCTTGGCAGAAATGGAGTCTCAACACCGCTCCTCAGCATCGGGATCTTCTGCCTACTGCCACTGCTATTCTGGGGGATTTGTTCCGGCAAATGACAAGGATCTCATAAACCAGAAGGGCGTGCCGAGAAATGACTCCAGGCGATCTAAGAGAGCTAACAGAGCAGGAACAAGAGGTTTCAGAGCCCCAGAAGTTTTGTTCAAATGCGTTGAACAAACTACAAAAGTCGATATCTGGGCTGCTGGTGTCACATTCCTTTCGATTTTATCCAAAAAATATCCCTTCTTCAGCAGCATGGACGATGCGGACGCTTTGATTGAGCTCACCCACATTTTTGGCAAGGCAAAAATGCGACAGACAGCACTGTTTCACGGTGCCGTTTTTGAAACCAATATACCATCTTTGAAAGAACGATCAACGTCTTGGGAGACTGTAATCGATTCTTGCTTGCGTTCATTTTACAAGATCCAGGGTCCCATTGAACCAGGTTCTCTTTTTGATGAGGACTATAATACTGCAATTAGTCTTCTCAAGGAGTGCCTCGAATTGAGCTCATTGTACCGAATTTCAGCTCGAAGAGCCCTTCATCATCAGTTTTTTCAAAAGCGGGGTGAAAAGCCAGAGGCTGTTACTGTCGAGGCCGCTCAAACAGTCAACCAAAGCTTGAGCACGACCAGTGAGAAGCCTTCCAGTTTGGCCACAAACTTGAATGGTCACGCGAGAACTAACGATGAGTTTGATACCGTGGAGAAGTTCGAGGAGATGAACGACGACGTATTGCGTCAGAAAGTTGATGAGTTTCAGAATGATGAGGAGAATGCAGAGGAAATAGCCACTGCCAAAGTGGAAGCTGAAGAAAAAAAAGATGAGGTCAAAGAGAATGAGAAGTTGAAGAGCGGTGCGGAAGGTATGGAAGGTGACGAAAAAGCTGGCAGGGTTGTGGATGAAGATACCGCTGAAAATTTGGCTACACCCAATATTTCCAGAGTTGAAGAGGCAGAAGAAGAGCCCACACCTCGTCTCGATCTCAGCCATGGAGATGCTGTTGTTGAGAGGCTTGATGCTACGCATGGGGACACTAAGCTTGTTGAATTGCATGAGAATCTGCCGATGGCACCAAAAAACGAAAAGAGATCTTCAGATCTAGCGATTCAGTGGAATCCTTACGAAGCTACCTCTTCTCCTTCTAAAAGATCTCGTCCTTCATGAGCGTTCTCTTCTGTCATTATTTATTTGCTATGCTGACGAGCCAATGACGTAAGCATAGCTAGGGTTACGAAACTGATATAGAGCTATCACCTGATGACAAGCTGGTAAATAGTCTGAACCAGGGTTTGCAAGGTTTCCCTTCAAAAGACAGTTTTTTAATTCTCTGCCACATTTTTCATTCAAGTTATGTCTAATTCACAGAATTATAAGCTAATATCATTTCAGAATTTATTGTAATTAACTTAATATCTCCTGTGTGACAACCATGTCTTACAACGGGATTGGACTGAGCACTCCACGAGGGTCATCGACCAGTGGATACATCCAGAGCAATAGTGCATCTTTGAGA
The DNA here is from genome assembly GCA_030561725.1 of Grinbergsozyma bentonensis. Taxonomy (NCBI): domain Eukaryota; kingdom Fungi; phylum Ascomycota; class Dipodascomycetes; order Dipodascales; family Trichomonascaceae; genus Grinbergsozyma; species Grinbergsozyma bentonensis. The sequence continues at coordinate 79,436 of JAKTYB010000041.1, read as the reverse complement.
CCAAATAGAGCTGGTCAGTATGAGAAACGACAGAGAGATGACATTACCAGAGAACGAGAATACACCAAGTTCAATGAAATACAAAAGAAGAAGGTAACTACGGAGTTCATGAACGAGCATAATGCAAAGCGACAAATCGAAGTCAAGTGCGAGGAACTCAGGGTTGAGTTAGAAGATGAGGAAATGGATGAAGACGAGATTGATGATCAAGTCGATGAGTTGAGGCAGAAACTCTTAAGGGAACGAGAAGAGTTGCTGGAGAGAGAAAAGCAGCGAGAAGAGCAAGATCGGAAGAGAAGAGAGGCGAGAGAACGACGGAAGGCTGAAGAGAGGAAGAGAAGGGAAGAGCTTGCTGAAGAGAGACGACGACAGCGAGAGCTCAGGGAGCAGGAGGTGGCAGAGCAGCACGAGTTAGAGAGGAAGCGAGATCTGGAAGCTAACATAAAGGAGATCAAAGTGGAGGAGGAAGCTGCGGATTTCACTGGAAGTGCCAATATCGAAAATGAGTCTTGTCGTGAGACAGCTGTCAAAATGGAGAATTCTGAAGAGGACACTGATAAACCAGACATTGTGGGCGCTGATAGATATTCAAGCCTTTCTCCTGCACAAAATCTGTCAGACAATGAGCATAGGCATGAGCCCAAGCTCTCAGCATCTGTTGCCGCTGGTTCGGCACAGCCCTCCCGAAGATACTACGCCAAGTCAGCAGATTCATGAGCCATGATATTACTATTTACATTAACAAATTAATAACTTAAACGGAAAACTGAGGAATCTCTTCCTCTGGTACCTTTGTTGCACCAGATTTGTTGATGAACTCCTCGAGAATATCTCTAGAGTGCTTGTGCTGGACATCAAGCTTAATTTCATTACCATTTTCGAAAGCAATGGTAAGAACTGCGGGGGCACTTTCAGTCTCGTCATGACGAGTCACCGAGATGGGCACCGACGGATTGTGGAACTGCACTTGTGGCAGGTTTTCTCTCCAGAATTTGCGGGGTCCCATGTGGCCATTCTTGTTGTTGTTCTGGAAGTGCAGATCGATCGCCACAACAGAGTTTGGAAGCTTGACGGCACCAGGGCCCGAGCAGATATCCTTTAACCGGGTGATCTGACGTGTAAGACGTCCTTTTGGTAGAGCAGACATGAGGTGGTCGTGGGGTGGTTTTTGAGTAGATGAGTGGTGTGAAATTTCACTGGACATTGAAGTGTTGGTCACGTGCTTCGCAGTAAGTCGGAGCTGGAAACAGGACCGGTGGATGGGCAGTGGGCTGGATCAGATGAAAGAGCAATGCAAAAGAGATGATTGGGGTGAAGGAGCAATCTTGAGGGGTTCCCAAAAAGTATCCTGCTCAGAACGAACATATCTGCTGCTCCATATTTGGGCTTGCCATACGCCTCGGTGTTTTTCCATGTCCAGTGCAGGCGGCAAAACTGCAGGAGCCCGACAAAGAGGCCAGGGAGCCAGCTGAGTTTGATTCTTGAGAGGAGAGGCCATTATATAGTGGTTCCAGAGGAGATTGGATTTGAATACACTTTGTAGCCATCCAGTACATCAATACTCTTGCTAAAACAGTCTTCCGAGTCCCAATATTGTCTCCGCCCGCCGCCGAGCCGTGAAATGTTCTGAACCCTGCACCTGTCTGCACAGAGCTGCAAGCGTGCCATGCACGACCAGATCACTCTGGCGAGACCAAGAGGAGAAGTCGGTGGTTTTCTTGTTAGCGGATCAGCTAGGTAGTTAGACAGAAATTTGTTACAATTCTCGAATCAAACAAGACCATTTGGGCTATAAACCGTGATTGGCACCTCGGCTTTCGAGCTCGCCTGTGGCTGTGGTGTAGGCATTATGCAGCCGGTGCTGCTCAGACCATGGCAGCTACTCGACAACCTTACAGCCCAAGCAATCCCGAAAAAAAAGTATCAATTTGATTTTTTGAGTGATATCTGCGTCGCCTGAAGTGCCTAGAAAAGCTCTTTGCAGTCTATTCTGCTTTATTCCATAACTTGGAGCCCTCTCAAGAAGGCTGCGAGGCACGCCGATGCAGGCCAGGTTGTCCCAACAGTCTCGAGCTGCCAACGGGAAAGCAGGATCCAGGGGCAATGAATTAGTGTGGCAAGTCCAGCAGCCGGCGCGAAGCCCGTGAAACGCTCTCCTGGCCAGCAGCAAAATTGGGGGAGTACTATCAAAGTGCCTCTCGCTGTTCCAGACCCAGCGGAAGGCTCTCTCGTTTAGTAGTCTTAGAAGCTGCAGAATTGTTTCAGGAGTTCACCCCCTCCCCCCACTGGACCACCCAATGCCTCCGCGCTCTGCAGGGCAAATAAGCAGTTCCAACTGGCACCTTTCATCATACAAACTCCCCGCCACAGGAACTTGCACTTTTGCTTTCCATATTGGCTCGTAAAAGGCCCAATCGCCCAGCCTAATTGCCGACACCTCCTCTCCCAGCTGCCGAGCAAATCTCCTTGCCCAGGCCGGTGATAGCGTCGCGCTCCCCCCCATCTCCAATTCAGTCCACGCTGTGTCATCAAGCCTGGACCTGTGCCGATGGAGAGCTCGTCAGATGACACCGACGGCATCGTCGATTTTTACCAGTCGCAGCCGTCGCCCAAGTGGACTCCGGGGTCTCTCGCAGAGTCCAAGCCCCTCAGAAGGACCTTCCGCTTACGGCCATTAAGTCTGTCCAGTGGACTCGACACAGCGGACCTCGATCTGATTGATAAAACAGACAGAGCCGGAGATGCTCTGCATGTACAAAATAAGCGGGCCAGCATGATTGGCTCGTCGCTGTCTACGCGTTACGTGTCGGCCAGCAGCGCAGACCACAGCCTCGGGTCCAATGGCTCTGTTAGGAGCCCTCTGGGGCAACAACAAACTGTGCTGTCGCCCCGGGAGCGATCTTTTGAGCGATCTGTGGACAGCAGGCAAATGGACCGTTCTCAGACGTCACTTTCTTCAACGTCCATGACACGAGCGCGCGTTTCTCCTCGCAATCAGCTGCGAAATTCAAGCGCGGCCACTGTAAATCACAGTGCCGCTATGACATCTACACCACGAGCGCTGTCATCTGCCTCTTCTTCTCGTTCTCGCGATAACCAAGTATGGGACGAAATTGATAGTGTCAAGGAGCGACTCAAGAGACTTTCTCAGATCGCTGATGCTGCCGCTCTGCCTGTAGGCGGTGGTGAATACGAGAGTGCTAGTCGAGCAGCCAGCAGAAGTGAGGAGCGTTTCGATGATATGGCCGCCAGTAATTGGCGCAGTGATGATCGCTCGGCGTCTTCAATCGACTACCGGCAAGAGTCGTTTGAGCGTTCTTCAAATCTGGGTTACTCGCCGCCTCGCTCACAATTCTCGGACCTTGAATCCATCTCTGGCCAATCTACTGCCAGCCATCGCATAGCAGCACCCCCCGCACAGACAATGGAGTACGCTGCCTCCCCCGAAAAGACCCCGACGGGGTCTCCCATACTCTCTTCTCCTGGCCCCACTGCAACCAGTGACAATTACTTTTCATCCCGCAACTCAGCGGCTGGAAATGGGCGCACATACTCCATCACATCCGCTACCTCCGCCTTGTCGACCACCACTGGCGTGTCAGAGTCGACCATGAACGCTCATAATCAGGCTATGTCCGCCGGCATGACTCGCCAAACTGCCGCGGAACGCCATCTAATGCAGGTCATCTCACGTGCCCGCTCAAAAAGGTCGGACTACGCTACTGTGCTTCTTGAGCGTGCTGGTGCAGATCTGACATCTCTTTACACCCAATTGCACACCCAGAATCAACGTGATGCGGTTGACAGAGCCTGCCTGTCACTTGCTGACTATGTGTTGCACTATATGGAATCTGATGCGGGAATGCAACATCCTCAAACTCCTGTCGTGAGACATCAGCGCAGCCGTTATAGCTCGACCCCACTCTCTGGCGGTCGCGGGTCGTACTCTGAGGGTAATTCGTTTGCAAGCCTCGGAAGCAACCAGTCATTTGACAGCCCCTACAGACAAGGTGGTAATAGCGTGAATGGAATGATGCGCTCCAGCTCTGTGCGCAGCGATTTAGGCTCGCTCAGAAATACTAGCACGCCGTCAACCAATCGCTTCTCATTGTCAGCCTTTAGCCGTAGACGAGTGGATGATCGCGTGCTTTGAGACTGGGCTCAGCGTAGCGTGATATTTATTATGGAGCACTGGGCTCTGAAAACCTTCATATAATCATTCTAATGCAGTGAAATGGTATTGTAGCTAGTGGCATGAAAGCCGAACCATACTGAGGAAAAACCAGAACCCACGCTCCGTTCTCGCCAACACTTATGCTGCAGTGACAGCACTTCTGCCATCCACAGTCCTTCTCTACTATCAATGCTCTATTGCTATATACAAGAGATATCCAGACTGGATGAGCACTCCCAGAGGGCACCAGATCTGTCAAAAAAGACTCGTTCACACCAACTACAAAGTTCAAGTACTGGCAGTCGCTTAGTCCATAGTGACCTTAGCACCTGCCTTCTCAAGAGCCTCAATAATCTTTTCAGCATCCTCCTTGGTGACACCTTCTTTAAGTGTCTTAGGAGCAGCTTCGACAAATTTCTTGGACTCAACAAGGGACAAACCGAGAAGACCCTTGACCTCCTTGATGACCTTTGGCTTAGACTTGGCATCGAACGACTCAAGTTTCAAAGTGAAAATGGTCTTCTCCTCGACAGGAGCAGCATCTTCGGCAGCCTCGGCAGCCGCAGGAGCAGCCGCAGCAGGAGCGGCACCAGCAGCAGGAAAGGAAATATCAGGAATATTGAGCTTGCTCTTGAGTTCAGTAATGAGCGACGATGTTTCAAGGATGGTGAGTTGAGAGATCTGGTCGACAATCGCAGAGATCTTGGGGTCAACTGGGGCAGCCTCGGCAACAGTCGAGTTGAGTCTCACAGATGACGCAACTCTGAGAGTGTTTCTGGCAAGTGGAAGTGCTCTTCTAACAGCCAACATCGTGTTCAAGGTGTGGTGAATTTTGGTTGGAGTTTGGGACACTCGAGATTTTTCAGTGTATCTCCTTAGTTTAGGAGTGGTGGAGGACCAAAGTATGGGGCGGTGCCCCACCTTTTATCACGCCTGAAAAGTAGTTTAAAGGGTAATGTTTCAACAGTATAAATATCAACTAGATACCGAGGAACAGACAATCTAGGCTGCGGAAATGATGGTCTGCTTCTTCTCATCATAATCCCTGGGCTTATTGTCATCAATATCCTCTTCATATTCCACATCTACGTGCTTCCCAGCATCGGCAATTGCCTGAGCTTGGTGAACATCAATCTGGTTCTTGGATCCGAACAGCTCCTCCATCTCTTCCAGAGACAAACCAGTGGTATCTTTGACAAAAATAATGGTGAAAATAAGAGTCGCAACGTTGAGAATTGCAAACATGAGGAACACCCTCCAACCCAGATTGGTGATGGCATACGGAATGACCTTGGAGAACATGTAATTGAAGGCCCACTGCGTGGCAGCCGCAAGAGTGACACCATACTCTCTAAGTCTGTTTGGAAAGATCTCTGAGCAGTATGTCCATGGAATTGGACCCCAAGAGCACGAATATCCAACACAGAAAAAGTAAATCATGATGATCATGCCATATGAGTATTGAGAGATTTCTTCAGCGTTTGGATTCGGTTTGTGTGTGGCATAAAGACATGCAATAATAAGCATTGCCGAGCCCATGAGACAACTTCCCCAGATTAGGGAAACTTTTCGGCCAATGCGCTCAATGAAGAAGATGAGATACACCATTGTGCAAACCGCCTTGACAATACCGTATACACCAGTCGCAAACAAACCGGCTGAAGATGAAGAGAGTCCGACTGCTTGAAAGAAAGTTGGCGCATAGTAAGTGAATGAAAGTGTTCCAGTAAGCTGTTGGCAAATCATAAGGGCAAGAGTCAGCGCGAAGCGGTATCGGTTACCGGGCTGGAAAATCTCTTTGACAGATCTTCCCGCCTGTTCTGATTTTTCTTTTTCTTCCATCAAAACCATTTCTGCCCATTCTTCTTCAATCTCAGCAGGGCTGGCATCCTTCTCCCTGATATGGACAAGATTTTTGTAAGCAGCATCGGTTTTGCCCTTCTTGATCAACCATCTGGGAGACTCTTTGAGAGGAACCGTGCCGAAGATGAGGGCAGACCCTGGAACCAGTTGTAGGGCAACTGGAACCAGCCATTGTTTCGATCCATCAAGGCGTTGGTTGCAAGCATAGTCAACCCAATATGCAATAGCGATACCGAAGAAGATGGCGAAGCCATAACATGTCAGAAGAGAACCGCGAACCTTTTTAGGAGACATCTCGGCAATGAAAGTAGGAGCCGCCATGGATGCCGCCCCGACACCGAGACCAGAAATGACTCGGCCTCCGTAGAGAACACCAAGCGAGCCACGTGCACATGTTTGGACGATGGCTCCCACATTGAAGAGAATGCCACAGATAATGAGAGACGAGCGACGACCTATTTTGGCAGTGATGTAAGCCATTGCAATAGCACCGAAAAAGCATCCGGCTTGGAGGGTGGAAACGACATTTCCCGACACGGACGTTTTGTTCTCCGGAGTGATATTGAAGTCTTCTTTGAAAGCTTTCATAACAAGCATTGATCCGATGAACCCAGTATCATAACCGAACAGAAGACCGCCAAGGGCCGCTGTTGCGGTCAGCAGCATCAATCTCCAGGAAATCATGGCGTAATTTGAATATTCAGAGAGCGGAAGACAATTATAAATGGTGTACACTTGTGTAATAATCTATAGAGAAGGTAGGCTTTTTATAGTCTTGCAATCTGAGACAGGTATGTCATGCAATCGTATCAGTCGGTTATAAATGTTACCATTCTGGCCTTCGGCAGGAACTGCAGCTCAGACAAACCTCAATTTTTGCGGGGAAGCGATGCCCCCACGCGTCTTACGCGGATAAGCCTAGTGAACCCGCTATCTCCCCCGCACTTCTTCACAATCCCATGGGGGTTCAGGGCGGATCTACCTGGACAGGGTCCCCCCACACTTTTCACGCATGCAAGGTAACGTAGCCTCACCAATTGGGGATTAAACCTGGGGTGCATGATTCAGTACTTGTCCTATGGCCCCCAAATCTTCCTCCCCCGCAGTGCTAAGCTTTCGCAAGCTGCAGCACCACGGGAGTTCGTCGAATTTTACGGCCTTGGCGTAAACTACTCTCGAAAAATCGGCTATTGAGAAATGCCAGTTGCCGTGTTTGTCAGATCGGTACCCGGAAGCACAACAATATCAGAAATGGCAGTCAACAGCCCAGCAGTACTTGAAGAATGAGTATTTTGAAGAGACAGCTGTGTAGAAAATTTGCTTGATCATCATTCTCTTTTTTATGCTAGACAACTATTTATCTACAAGTTCGGAACAACCTTGTACGGGTTGAGAATGCCCAATGGATCATACGCGGCCTTCAGAGACACCATCATTCGAAGGGCTGCAGGTGACTTGCTGTAGTGCAGATAAGGCGGCTTGGATCGACCGACGCCGTGCTCAGCAGAAATGGAGCCACCAACTTTTCCGGTCCATTCAAAAAGCCAAGGCTCGAGTGCCGACTCCACCCGCGGGGATTTCTCTCTCACCATAATGTTGAGGTGCAAATTACCATCCCCAATATGTCCGTAAGCTGCGATTGCTGCAACAGGTGTCTGCGAGCCATCTTCTGCATAGAGATTCTCATCAGTAAGCTTGGCTTTAAGATCGCCTACAACATCGTAAAGCTTCGCCAATGGAATAGAGAGATCGTATTTGTAAACACCTCCATAAGCGTTTACTGTTTGTGTGACGGATTCTCGCACGTGCCAAATGCCGCGGAATTCTGTTTCGTTGGCAGAAATGGTGCCGTCTTGCACAATACCCTTGTCCATCATGTCACCCAAGAACTGTTCAAGCTTCTCAGCATCATGATCGGCATTGGAGCCTGATGTTTCAATTAAAATGTAAAAGGGGCTCTGAATGTCGTCGCCTAACGGATTTTTGACCTCAGTGAATTGAGCCACCGAGCCCACTGCAGTGGAGTCCATCATTTCAAATGCTGAGAGAATTTCTCCAAGCTGTGACTTGGCCCCCACGAATGCTTGTTGAACAGCCTCGAAGGAGTGACTAGTCAGTAGGGCCACCTGCTTGGACTTGGATCGTGGGGGGCACAATATGGACACACCGGTGATAACCCCCAATGTCCCCTCACTGCCGATGAAAAGCTGCTTGACATCATAGCCGGTATTATCTTTGCGCATGGTAGTGAGTACGTCAACAATTTCCCCACTTGCAAGCACAACTTCCAACCCCACAACAGATCCATGGAGATTCCCGTAGCGCAATAGCCGCAGACCACCGGCATTAGTGGCCACGTTGCCGCCAATACAACAAGAGCCCTTAGCACCAAGATCGAGTGGGAAAGTGTAACCGTGCTCACCTACAACTCCATCAGCTTCTTCTAGTACGAGACCAGCATCCGCTACCAGAATCCCGCTAATTGGGTCAAATGAGCGTACGGAATTGAGCTTTTTCAAAGATAAAATGACCTCATCAAAAACCGGCACTGATCCGCCAACCAGACCAGTGTTGCCACTCTGCGGGACAACCGCAATTTTCTGGGCATTGCAATACTTTAGAATTTTGGACACTTCCTGAGTACTACCCGGTTGCAGCACTATTTTTGCATTACCCTTATACATTTTGATCCAATCAGCATTGTAACCATCAACAAGATCGGCATCCGTAACAACGCTGGTAATTGTCTGGAAATGGGCCAGATCAGACTCATCAACGACTTTGTAGTTGCCCCTAACAAAAGATGCGTATCTACGACATTCTTGAATATGCTGATCTGCCAGAGCAGTCACATTTAGCCGGAGCCGAGGTGCATATCTCAGGAAAGCACTTCTCAGCAAGCTCATTGAGAAAATAACCAAAAACACAACACAAAAGTGTGAAAAGGCTAGATGTACAGGTTGGCACTGGAGCGTGGATTATGCAGCCTACTGATCGTATCTCCGGGAAGGATACCCGATGTCACGTGAGTACGGCTAACTATGAAGATGGACTTCTTGCCAGTCGCCCCTGAGCACCATGAGTTTGAAATCCAATTATATTCGACTATAGATTTCCTAGTATTTGTAGGTTGTGGCTAGTACAACTCATTTATAGGTGCGGCCTGTCAAAATGCTCTCTCGATATGGTCTGTTCAGGCGACGCTGGGACCCGGGTCAAAACTCCGCTTTAGTTGCTATGCGTAGTGGGTACAACCGAAATCTACTTAGCTTTCTCCACTATCCTCACTAGCCGAGACCGGCACATCGTACCCAGTGTGAACTTTACTTGCTGGGTTTGCTCAAAGCTGATTTTATTCCGCTGAGTACACTGATTTGTGCAGTGTGGAATATCCCATGGACAATGTGACCCGACGCCTTAACCTTGATGACCTTTCTAGCAAGTATGCCTTCACCCAGAATCTGTATGAATATCTGGAGTATAGTTCTACGTACAATGGGAGCTCTGCTGTGAACTCTTTGGCAATTGACAGTGTCTCCAAAGATTTTCTGCTAGCGGGCTATGGAGATTCGTCAGTAAAATTGTGGGACTTGGACTCGGGGAGCTGTGCCGCCGAAATCCCGCGCAAAGCAGGGCACGAGTTTGGGGTTTCCTGCGTCAAGTGGTGGCCACATGACAATGGCTTGTTTGTGACAGCTTCTTTCGACAGCACAGTGAAAGTCTGGGATGCTTCCACCCTCGATGAAGCTTATTCCTTTGATCTGTCAAGTCGCGTATACTCTATTGACATCTCCAAAGTAGGTTCTCACTCGCTGGTGGCCACTGGAGCTGATCATCCATTTGTAAGACTGCTAGATTTGCGAACCACGTCTTCCGCCCATACTCTCTACGGCCATTCTGGAAAAGTAATTTCTGTTAAATGGTCTCCGAAAGATGCAAATCTTATTGCTACGGCTGGTTCCGATGGTACGGTGAGACTGTGGGATACGCGAAGGAGCAACAGTTGTTTAACGTCTTTGGACATGCAGCAGACAGGAGATAACTTAACACGAACGCCGATGGAGTTCCGGAGGGCCCATCGAGCAGCAGTCAACGGGCTGTGCTGGTTTGAAAGTGGAGACATGCTCTTGACGCTCGGGAATGATGAAAAGATGCGGCTATGGGATCTTGACTACCAGGGGGGAAAGAATACTTTGGTCAACTACGGGCCACGGCTGCGTAACCGGCATCTGCAAACTCTCGACCCGTGCCTGACCGACCCTGGAGACATTATTGATCCTTATGTCTTCTTTCCAAGCGACTCTGGGCAAATCTACATGCTGGTAGCCATGGATGGCAAAGAAAAGAAAATACTGGAGCGAGAGCATTCAAAGCAGCTCGTCATGAGGGGCCGTGTCAATTTGGAAAGAACGGCATGCTTTGTGGGTCGAGGCAAAGGCAGCATGCAGTACTTTGGCGGAGCCTTGGATGGCAGTATTGCCAAGTACGAGCCTATCTTCCAGTCTGTTGATAGCGGAGATACTGAACGCAAAGATGCCAGTGTTTTGGATCAGATCTGGGATTCAATGCAGTTTGCAGATGTGCGAGTAGAGGACATTGAATAAAATAAGGAGGAAATTACATAGAACGATCATTATAATCTGCTGTAGCGGGCTACTTTGCTTTTTTTCTGAGCTTCGGTGGTCTAATAACGGAGGTTTCAAGGTCTAACGACACTTGCAGTGGTCTGCAGGGGGTGCGGGGGCGGGGTAAAGATGGCTGGAACTCATGGTGAATCCATGCCAGGCGGCTGGCTGCGAAATAGTGTGGTGTCCAATGTAATTGAAAGCTGTACGCAGGGCAAAGTTAAGGGTTTTTGAGAAGCCACCGAGAACAAAAATTTTAGGGCCTCCGTCTGAACAATGCCCCGGTTTACTCAGCCTTGCAGACCTCACCGTCTCGGGGCGGCATGTTTCGCATTGCCAGACTGGGCCGGAGCGGGAGCCTGCGGTGGGTGGCGGCTGCAGGACGCCGGCGCGACAGCAAGGTTGAGGATTTCAATAGCCGAAAAGCAGCAGGGCAAATTGAGCGAGGAATTGCAGGGCTATGTGAACAAAATGCCCTTGACTTTTGCCCTGGCTATGGCAAGACATGTGCTGTGCCACCACGCACTTTTTGACAATAGTGGCTCAAAGCTCCGCCTAGGCATGACGCCGCGAAAATAGAAATCTTTGGCGATCTCGGGGCATTGGCCAGGACTGACGATGCTCGTAGAGATCAGCACCATATCGAAGCCTGCATCGGCAATGCTCCCTACTAACAATATTGCTGACCCGCAACTGCCGTTGCACCGCACCCTCCACCCCCCACCCTAGACACTGGGCTGGCCGCTGATGTGGCCAGTGGAACGTGGCTCTGGAAGGCCCCTAAACACTGTGCAGTTGAGTAGCAAAATGAGGGGCAGAAATCTGTCCGCGCTACCGGGCAAACTCCGACGGATAAGCGCAGGGAGAGGAAGAGCGGGCGGCAAGCGGAGCCAAAAATGGACATTCGGCGGCTGTCCGCCACTTGCTCCAGCACTCTCCGCGCCACCTCCATCTATAGTTGCTGCTGCCTTCTCCTCCCAAACATCCGCCACAAATAACCTCCAAAGCTAGGCATTTCCGCCTTACTCCCACCTCCCCCCCTTCTCGCTTTCTGCTCCCAGCTCTTTTTCCCTCCTGTCGCTCCCAAGTTTTTGTCACCCACCCAAACCTCCTCTGGCCACACCACCTCCGACCCTGACTTGCACTCTTGAAGCCCAAAACTCCCCTCCCCCCTCAAGCGGTGAGAAAAAGACAACCATCTCATTTCGCCCCTGCGCCCTGCTGGAGAATCCGCAACGGCAAAAAATAGGCGCGTTTCCTTCTTTAACTGTCAATTGCCCACCACCTAGAGTAAAACAAAACCGTAATCATGGCTTTCTGGCGCATGGGCTCGGGTTTCACCACCCAATCAAACATTGACAAACTACTAAACACCCCAGACCACACCCTTGCTGACATTCTCGATGAGCCAGACCTTTTGCAGGAGCTCATGGTGCCCAATACCAAGCTTACAGAGTACTTGCGCGAGCCTGAAACGCTTTCTGAGCTTGTGAAGTTTGTGCTAAGGCTTGATAAGACCGAAGATGACAAGCACAGCGCGCAAACGCTTCCAGGCGAGCAGACTGACGAGACACTTGCTGAGGCTCAGGCTGAAGTGGACCAGGCAACTGCTGCCCCGCATGGCCTTCACGAAGCGACGGCTGGTACCGCGTTTTCCCCGCCTGCACACGAGGAGACAGTGGCTGCTGCGGGCGACGAAAACAGCGCCACAGCTGCGCCTAACGCTCCTGCATCTGATCCCGAAGAAACTCCGGAGTCGGACAGCCTGCTTATCTCTGAGGTTCAGCTTGACGGAAAGGAAGCAAGCGAGGACGACGACGAGAATGACGACGAATCTGACCATCATGGTGCTGTTCGTGACACGTCGGACTCTGCATCGGACGCTATTTCTGCAACTTTCACTCCCCCCACCCCGTCCTCTCTCATTGAAGAAGTCGACAACATTCATATTCATGACAACATCAATATCAATGAGGACGGTGGTGATGACGATGGTGCACACGATGTTATCAATCGCAACATGTTTGCGGGTGACGCTGAGTCAGACTCCGACAACTCTGACGATGCCGACGAGACGGAAGATATGGAAGAGGATGATGACAAGATCGCTCAGCGTCTTGGCCTTGCTGCCACCGAAGTTCTGTCTGCTGACGTCTGGTCCATCACCGAGGCTTTTATTGAGTCCTACGACCACCTTGCTGAGCTCTGGTCTGTGCTCGACAAGAAGGAGCCTCTTGATGTCAACTTTTCGTCGTGCTTTGCGAAGATCAATGAGCACTTTCTTGACAAGAAAACATCGGACATGATTGACTTCATTAAGAGTCAACCTCTGCTTGTTGACCGCTTTCTCAATCACATGGACAACACTCCGCTCATTGATTTTCTCCTAAAGGTCATTTCTACAGACAAGCCAAACTCCAGCACTGGTATCATTGACCTTTTGCAACAACAGAAGCTCATCCCGCGCATTCTTGAATTTCTGGCTCCTGATGTCACTAATTCAATTCAGTCGGCGGCTGCAGAGTTTGTAAAAGCATTCATAACCCTCTCGGCTAACTCGCACACTGATAACTCAACAATTGGCCCTAATGAGCTTTCGCGTGAGCTCGTCAGTGAGCCTTGTGTTCGTCGTCTCGTTGAACTCATGCTCAAAGGCGGCTCTGGTCTTGCAAACGGTGTCAACATTGTCATCGAGATCATTCGCAAAAACAACTCTGATTATGATTACATGCCGGTGCTCTACATGACGCTAGAGTCCCATCCACCTTCGGATAGAGATACTATTTATTTGGGTACTCTGGTGAAGGTTTTTGCTGAAAATATTCCCAAATTTGATGAAATTCTCTCGGCGAAGCATGAGGAACGCTTGGAGACTTCTTTTGGTGAGATTGAGCCACTTGGCTTTGAGCGATTTAGAGTCTGTGAGCTTATTGCAGAACTTCTTCACTGTTCCAACATGGGCCTGCTCAACGATAAGCGTGGTGAGGCAATTGTCAAGGAACGTGACGCTGAGCGTCAGCGCATTAGAAAACTTGCTGAAGGTGGCTGGTCAATTGATGATGCCTCCGAGGCTCTCAAAGAGGAGAAGGATGAGGATGCTATGGATGTGAATTCGGACAAGGAGGCTGCTAAGGACGAAGATGCTGCTGATGTGGATATTCGTACTGGTGAAGCATCGTCTGAAAAGCCCTCTGATGATGCTGATGCTGCCACAGAGAATGCAGAGAACGAACATCAAGAGTCAGACGACTCTCAGTCTAGCATTTTTCATTCCGTTCACAATGGTGATGGCCCTAATGCTGCTCAGTTTCGCGAAGATCCAGTTGTTGGAGACCGTTTGAAGATTGCTCTCGCTGACAATGACGTTATCACAAAGATACTGCAAATGTTTTTCACATTTCCTTGGAACAACTTTTTGCATAATGTTGTTTTTGATCTTGTTCAGCAAGTCCTCGGTGGCACCATGGCTGTGGGCTATAATCGATTCCTAGCGATTGATCTTTTTGGCAAGGGTAGACTTTGCGAAATTATCTGCGAACAAACTGCTCGCTGCGAGGAGTATGAGAAGGAGCACCACACCAGATTGGGGTGCATGGGTCATCTCACGCTGATCTCTGAAGAGGTTGTTAAGTTCACCGCCCTTCATTCCCCTGACACCATTTCTGATGTTGTCATGGAGGCTGTCTCTAAGCCTGACTGGAATGAATACGTCACACTTACTCTTGTTAAAACTCGCGAGCAATACAATGCTATTCTTGGCGGCCATAGACCAGAGGATCTTGAGATTGCAAGAACTTCTAATCCCAACGTCATTACTCTTGGTCAGGGTGAAGATACCAATCATGGATACGAGGACGATGAGGATGAGGATGAGGATGCTCTTGCTAATGCTTTGGGGGAACAGCCAAAGGCTCCCAAGGAGCAAGAAAATGATATCCGAGTTGAAATTGACTACCGGGACCACAACAGCAGTGATGATGAGGACGGATCCAGACGTATGGATCTGGATAGCACTTCGGGTCAGTTTGCTCGTTACATGTCTCAGCAGATTGCTGGAGCTGGCCACTTCGGTTCCAGTGATGAGGAAGACGAGGATGATGAATGGGAGGGAGACAAGTCGCTTGCATCTAATGACCGAACTTATCGCAACGCCTATAATGTGGCCTCTCAGGGTGGCGCTGGCAACAGAGCTAGCGATGACGAAGACAATGAAGAAGATGACGATCTAGGTCTTGTCCGCTCCAAGAGTCACGATGCCTAAACTTTCTTTTATTAAAGATTATGAGCAATGAATTAATGACCCAATATTCATCCGACGACACTTTCTGTGGGATTTTCAGCAGCGATGTCATTCAGCGCTGCATATATATACACATTCACGCACCAGATAAAAGATACAACATATAATAATGTGGAGCTAATATCTCCCGCGCTCTACAGTGGCGTTGGCTCATTTTCTACGTCTCACTCCTCCGGCAACCTTCGACATCTTTTTGGGGGTCTTCTTTTTGACAGGCTCAGCCCCTTCTTCAGTATTTTCCACCTCCAAAGGTTTTCCGGTAATTTTGCTAAAAATCCATCTCGGGAACTTTATGATCAGAGTGTTTTTCCAAGATGGCAGAGGGATATCCTGCACCAGCAAGGGATATTCCGAGCCATCGTCGTCAATTAGATGCACTTCTTTTGTAGGATACACCATGAAGGTTTTTCCACTAGGAAGAGTAACCTTTCTTTTCGTGGATGGAAAACCATTGCTCCAGGCAGCATTTCTAGCCTCGGCGATGATCTTCTCCATGTGAGAAACATGGGAATTGTAAGTGAGCCTAGCAGCTAAGAACTGGAAGCCGCTGATCAAGAGAGAAAGAAAAGTGACCACAAATCCGAGTCCTGGTCTGTATCTCGAGTAAAAGTAATCAGATCCCTTCCACTTGGGGAAACCATGATCCAAAAAAAAATCGTATCGCTCTCTTTCAGCGCCCAACAGCACCTTGTTGGCAAGAGACAGGCGTGTGAACTTCTCACGAGCCGCCTTGGAGGGGTTTTTGTCAGGGTGTAGACTTCTGGAAAGCTTGCGGAATGACTTGGTAATAGTCTTTTCGTCCGCATTAGTCTCAACTCCGAACCAGTCGTACAGGGTGGTGCCTTCTCCGAGATCATTTTCCACAGCTGCCTGGAGTCTGAAGATCTCACGATCAGCATCACTCCAGCAGAGGGCTACCACTAACACACTTAAGAATGTGAAGAGGCTGATGAAGCGCATGTTTCTATCTTCTTGAGCGTCTAAGGTGCTGGTCGAGGTAAACTTAGGTGGCCGTTTCGAAAGACTCGACGCAACTGATGACTAAGCGAGGAGATTAATTGGGAGCCACGAACTAGCTAATGAAGCAAAAAAGCGAGGTGTGGACATTCAGCGCTGGCTCTGCGACATATTTGGAAAAGTGATCTCATTCCCTGGTTAGATAAGTTCACGGTAATGGCCGGCAGAACTTGTTCCGGCGCAATGGGCCGCACGCGTGCAGACATCAAGAAGGCATGCAGTTCGAAGGATATATGCGGGAGATAAATGTAGTGCAATATGGAAGAAAGTATAACCGTACGTATTTCTGTGGAAGACAGAACGAAAGCAGCTAAAAATATTAGAATATGTAATGAAGAACCATTCTTCTCTGCCGCCTGCACTACCCCACTCACATCTAGCGTATTATTGTGCGTCTTTGTGACACCCGCCCAAGATGGATGCAGGAGCATGCAGAGGTCAGCACGATGGGACTCTATCACAGGGCTCGTATTGGCAACCAGCTCGGAAGAGAGTAATGAATATGCACGGAGCAAAACTTAGTAATGAGAATTTTTTTTAGAAAAAACAAAGTTTAGAAGTCAGATCGAGATGCTTGGCGCCTTCCCAGTGCGTTTCACCCCTGCTGTTTCACTCAACGGTCATTTTGCCATGGATCTCAACGGGTGTCACTTGGATCTCGAAAACGCAACTGATCATCACCCGCCTTGTCCGCACACGGCCTAAGATATTGAGCTAGTGAAGAAATTTTTTGTCAAATGGTGCCGGAGAACCCGATGTTTCAATCACGTAAGTGTGCCCACCCTCTGATGCGTTTTCTGCGGCCGCGGCTAACGGTAGTTACCGAATGCGCGTAGCGTGCCGCTGAAAAAAAGTGGCCCTCTCATCGCAGGTCCAAGCAGAGCGCCAGCGCTTGTGACAAAGAATAAGCCAAAAACTTGACGGAAACGGCACAGGTGAGTAGAACTGCCGAATACACCGGTATTTTTTGCACCTGCAAGTATATAACAAAACCCCTTTTCGTCGACAAACAATACATGTCGACTTTCCTGCCGCCCGCACCCCGCCTTTGACACGCCCAGTGACAGTTTTGGTCCCACCTGTCAGTGATGGTGCAATTCCACCTGATGGAAAACTGATGCCGTTCCATCAATGCCTAGCACAGATGAAGATCGCCATAAATAGGGCTTGTACCGTCCGCTTGTGATGGCATCGTCAACCAACAGCCCTACTACGCCTTTAATGGGTTCTATAGATTCAGGGTCTTTGCGCTATGGGTCTACGGACAAAAAACGCCCTGGAGTCATCTCCAACGACACCCTACGGTCTGATCCCTATGATGATGATTTAGCAGTGGGGCATGTTTCTGAGGACCACCTCAGGAGAAGCCTATCGGCCCGTCAAATTCAAATGATTGCTATTGCGGGTGTTATTGGCACTGGTCTCTTTCTCGGCACAGGCAAATCTCTCGCTACTGGTGGCCCTGCTTCCATGCTGATATGCTACTCTATTGTGGGTGGCATTGTGTTTCTCACTATGCTGGCGCTGGGCGAAATGACCACATTTATCCCTATTGCTGGATCGTTCTGCGTCTATGCTTCCAGATTTGTTGGTGAGCCGTTAGGTTTTGCTTTGACCTGGAATTATTGGTTCAATGACGCCGTCTCGACGGCCTCCGATCTGACTGCTCTGCAACTTGTTTTCAAGTATTGGTCTGATTTTCCCTCTTGGATTATTGCTCTCATCTTCTGGGTCTTCTTGATTGGCGTTAATGCCATCAATGTAAGAGCTTATGGTGAACTTGAGTACTGGTTAGCTCTCCTCAAGGTCATCACCATTATTGTCTTTATTATTCTTGGCATTGTTGTCAACTGCGGTGGAAACACCTCGGGCGAGTACATTGGCTTCAAATACTGGCATCTTGAAGGAGCCCCTTTTGTGCATGGATTCAGAGGCTTTGCTTCGGTATTTGTCACGGCCTCTTTCGCCTACGGCGGTACAGAGTCTATTGGAATCACTGCTGGAGAAACCAAAAATCCTTCGAGGACTATGCCCAAGGTTGTGAAAACTGTTTTTTGGAGAATCATGCTCTTCTATGTGCTTGCTGTTCTCATCATTGGTATCAATGTTCCTTACAACTACCCCAATCTTTCAAACAAAAGCTCCACTACCTCTCCCTTTACAATCACTTTCCAGCTTGCTGGTTCCAATGTTGCAGGCTCTTTTATGAATGCTGTGATTACTACGTCTGTTATCTCTGCCGGAAACCATGCTCTGTTTGCTGGAACCAGGCTCATGTACTCTCTTGCACAGCAAGGCTTTGCACCTAAATTCATTGGAAGTCTAACCCCTCAACAGGTTCCTTGGGTGGGCTTGGCAATTACGGGTCTTATTTCTGGTCTGTGTTTTGGCTCTTCGTTTATTGGTGCAGGAACTCTTTGGAACTGGCTTCAAAACCTTGTAGGTGTTTCCAACCAAATTTGTTGGCTTTGCATCTGTATTGCCAGTATTCGCTTTCGATCTGCAATCAAAGCTCAGGGAAAAGAACATCTCTTGCAATTCAAGAACTGGACATATCCTTGGGGTCCATATTTGGGTGCCATTCTCAGCTTTGCGATCCTGCTTATTCAGGGGTGGACTTCGTTCAGCCCGTGGAACGTATCAGACTTCTTTTCCTACTATGTCGAACTTATCATCATGCCAGTAATGATCTTTGCTTGGTGGGTGTGGAAAAGATTCCCCGGTTTCACTCCGCTGTTGGATGTTGATCTGGATACTGACCGCCACGTTGAAACGGAAGAGGAGAGGCAAGAAAACGAATACTACGACAGCTTGAAGGGGTGGCCGAAGATCCGCGCTGCTATTCTGGAATTCTTTGTCTGATTTCAGCAAGAAATGAAGCTACTCTGATAATGTCTTATTTATTCCTGTTACGAACTACCTATATCAATGTAAAATAGCATTTGGTGAAAGAGAAGTGAAGTGAAATGTGGCGAACGCAGGCAGATTTTCTACAGGCTTGAGACTCAGCTTGAATAATGATGGAATTGCCCCTCGTTCTCTCAGACTCATCGATAGAGATCAAGTTTCTTCCCAAGTCAGGAAAAAGAAATGGCACATACCAGGAGGGTTCTGGAGAATGTGTAAGCGCGGCCGTTTACATCAGCGGATGACCGAGTAGCCACAGATCACCAGAGAATCATTTGTTTCAGCTCAATACCAGTTGAGTAGAAAAACAAAGGTATGACCCACGGTTTTGAATCTCGGGTTAAACACGGCTTCTTACCTGACTATACATTGTCACGTGACCTTTCTATACTTGAACAGTGCAGTTAGAGATAAGTGATTGATATCTTTGACCCATGCTAACTTGGCTGCTTAACTAATATGCGCCAATAGTTTGTAACAACTCATTCCATCTTTTCTCAAACAACATCCTTAGTGAGTGAGTTCTAGCGTGACCTCTACAGGCAGAAATGGGCATAATGTATCCAAGCAAGGTAAACCTCAGTCGTCTGGGTGGGAGTTCTGACTACAGCCGTGCACCACGACTAGCAGAGTCACTGAGCTGGAACTCTCCCGCAAGCGGTGGTGAACGTTAGCGCTTTCTGGATCTCTGGACTGCGACCAACAAAGAAATGTCTTACCACCTAGCAATAATTGGCACAAAGGATTGTCTTTTATATGAGGCCGAGTTTGGCACGTCCCGACAGGGTGGAAACGGAGTCTCCAAGTTCACACCTGAGAATAAGGAACTAAATTCGTTTATATTGCATGCTTCTCTAGATATGGTGGAAGATGTTCAATGGCAAACACCTGGCATGTATCTCAAAGTTGTCGATACCTTTTATTCCTACTTAATATCTGCATTTGTAACAAGTGGAAACGTCAAGATCCTACTACTTCACGAGACCAAGAATGAGGATGCCATTCGATCTTTTTTCAACGACGTTTATGACCTCTATGTCAAGACATTGCTGAGTCCTTTTTATTTTGTGAATCAGCCTATCACGAGTCCTGTGTTTGATGCAAAAGTGAAGGCCATGGCCAAGAGATATTTATAGAGTGAATAGCGCGTATGGCGCTCGCTACCCTTTAAAACGTAGTATGAATAAATAGAGGATACTAATGAGACCAGAGGTGGCCTGCGATATCAATAATTGGGAGCCAATGACTTGGAAATCGTTTGAGCTCAGAATTGCACTAAGGTTTCCGACTAAGGGCCATCAGAAACGGGCGAACATCTTCCAATGGCTGACTCAAGTTTGCCGCAGAAGCCTTGTTTTCATAAAACTTTCCAGCTTCCACAATGCCTTGGATCTTCTCGAGGACATTGTAGAGGTCTGATACCTGCGCAGTGGACGTCAATGACGATTCGTAAACAGAATCTAGCTTACCCTTGCATTTGTCGACCTTCTCAGTAGAAGCTGTGAAATTGTCTGTTGGTTTCGGAATTGAACTCACAGCACTTTCGACCCTGGCGATTTCTTTATCCCAGTCCCGGATCTCAGCCTCCAGTTTATTGACTTTAGCCTTGACCTCTTTGAGCTTCTGTGCGTTCTTTTCATTGGCTGGGTTCGGTTTCTTAAGTAGGCTTGTCATGTTTTTGTAATCTGTAGGCACCGACCACCAGTTGATATCAATTTCATCGCCCTGGAGCTTGCCGAGCACCTCCTTTTCAATTGCCGTGGCAATGTTTTTCGCGGTTATTTCGTCGCTGTTTTTTGAATCCAGTTGTGAAGAAGATGGCTGCGTCATTATCTGGCGCTTCAAACACCACGAAAGAATTTGCCGGAGTCTGATTGGATCTGGCAGGTCATTGTCAGTATGCTTATAGAATTCGGTGGTGTCTACGTCAAAATCAGGAAGTTGACGCTTGTTATTAATGCGGCGATGTCCCTCACGTGCAACCTGGTCATGGTGTCGCTTTCGCATGTGCTGTGTCAAATTTTGATCGTCCTCGTTAGACATTTGGCGGTTGTTTGAATCACAGGTAATGCTCTTGTTTGGACCTGAGCTTGGCTCGACGCGTGCAGTAACTAGTATCGCCAGTGGCTAGTTGCTCTAGTGATCAAGCTGGTGGCTGGGAGTGTGGCAGGCGAGGCAGGCACCTGCCAAGCGGGGCTGGATGCACAGCCTTACTGTTCTGGAGCACATTCGGCTCCGTTGGGTAGCTTGGGGCTACAGCAGTGTAACAGCCATACCCAGTTAGGAAATGATGTGTATCGCGCTAGAGTCGGGACTAAATGCAGGCGTTCTTCGGCGAAACAAGGCCCAACGCCGACCAATAGGGAATATAGTAGGTGGTGGGGAGATTTGACGGAGGAGCTCTCAGCCGTGATTGCTTGGAATATTTCTAGGAGGTGAAGCGGGAGATTCATGATTGTCTCTCCACTCGGCAGGGCTGACACTGACACTGTCACGTTGATATCGAGTCATCACGGCAATCTCCCGGTTGCATGAGGCAGTCTATGTTCGCAATGGGAGTTTGGCGGGTCATCCGGATTCATCTGGAATTCTCAGAGTAACCCGTGGACACATCTAGAGGGACCATTTTTGAAGAATACATAGCGATCTGCCACTGGCTTCTACGCAGAGCCGTTCTTCTCACTTTCCCTGACGTTGGGGTCCGCGTTGGGGCTTGTTGGCCAGCCGTTGAGTAGCTGGGCTCGAAGCTCCAACAGAGAAATCAGCCATGTGCCCCCAAAACCGGCCTTGGACACGTGCGGACGCAGAGAGAAGCAGGCTCGGGCGGAAATCTAAGAGAAAGGCTCTCATTCATCCGGACTCTTTCACTAGATCTAACAAACACTTTTCCCTCTTTACTGACTTGTCTGCCTTTGAAAACTTGTGGCTACTATCGTCAAAGCTCCTCGTCACTATTATATCCCGGCACTTATCCAGCTGCCCCATCTCCGGCCCCACCTTGCATGTGACGGCCGCCTCAACCTGCCCAACCCGCCCAGCAAGAGTTGCTGCCCAGCCATTATATTTCTGTCTTTCACTTTTTGCGTCGACGTTGAAACTTTCTCCATCAGTATTCATCAACCGATTCAAGCTAGCCTTTGCGCGTACTGCTCCTGCGCTCAATTTTGCTGTGCCCAGGGCTTGCCACTCACACCCAAGGCACACATTCCTAGTCCGATAGGTCCGGGCAGACAGAAGCTGGACTGAAGCCACTAGACTGGCGCCATAGGTTTGGCACCAGTTTTGAATAATCAAACCATTCCTACAGCGGGCTCTCGAAAATGCTCAAATTTGCCTGGTCCTCGATAAAGGGCCCTGAGGCTGTCACCTATGTCCAGGATTCTATAGACAAGGATCCCGAGAAGAGCCGATTTCTGGCTGGACGAGTTGTGGTCAAAGAATGCTCTGTCGGAGCAATCTCCCCTGTCATTCGAATATTGAACATTGGTCAAATGACTGAGAAGCGCATTGAAGTGTCGTTTGCTGTTGATTATTCCGGTGATGCCCACATTCTACTTCAAACGGCAGTAGAGGCAAACCCGGCATCTCTGCAACACAAGGAATGGCCAGCTCATCTTTCTTTTGTAAAGCCAAAGGTTTCCACTCTGACAACCAAGTCTTTTGTTATACCTCTTGAGATCTTGATCTCGCGGATAAAGCTGGAAGCCGAGTTTGATTGCGTTGCTGACATGTCCACTGGGGTTGTCTTGGTTCCAAAACCCGAACCTCGTATTGAGGTTGAAACATCGTCATCTTTGGACTCTATTCCGTTAATTTCTGAGGTACTGGCTGAGGAGATCCTCAGCAAACTCAAAGTCTCCCTTCTGCATGATGTTCCGCTAGCGGTAAGGCAAATGACTCAAAAGGAAGATGTTAATTATCATTTGCTCAACGAAAAGCTTCATCAAATGTGTGAAAAAGAAGCTGCTGCTGCTGCTGCTGCTGCTGCTACTACAGCAGCGGCCAATAATTCTGATACCTCGCACAGCTTTAGTCTTGCCACTAACTCCTTCCTAGCGACTCCACCGCAAAGTCCTGCCTACAGTCCATTCATGTCGCCCATGCCATCCTCAGGTATCACAACTGCCGATGCAAGTCCGGGAGACAGTCTTTACCCTACAGTTCCACCATCCCCTCGTAACTACGCTCCTCTGGACTCTGCAAGCTCTCCTCCTGCATACAAATTGAGCAATGCTGACAGTAATCGTGACGGCCATACTCTCAGCTTGAACGTCGAAGATCTAAACTCGGTTGCTTTGCAGCACTTGATTCCCGCTAAGTATGAAGCTTCTCATGGGGAAGAACAGGAGTATGTTCACGTTCCCAGGAGAAGAGTAATTCGTCTAAGCAAGGGAAGCAGTGATGCTACAGCATTGGATCTGCCAGAACTAAATCCTTTGAAACGACAACCGGCCACAAGGCAACGACAGATGCGCTCGCCGAGAAAACTTCAGTTGAAGTGTACCCCTCCGTAGATGCTTGCTTACTTGCTTGCTCATAAGTCCTCACTTCGTGCACATACGCATCGTTATTTATTATGTTTACCGCTTCAGTAAATACAGTTATGACATTATATTTACTTGCAATGCTTGTCCTCTTTAACGCACGGGTACTTTGCTTCGCCTTGCGAGCTCTAGTCGATTATTGGCGCGCCCTGCCCAATGACTAGACTCGAATAAATATTGCAACACTGCGCAAGGCAGTTTTGGCTCCTTAAAACTATGAGACAATCTTGTTCAGTAACTGATCTGATACCAAACTAATGTCCAGTTCGTCTTGATCTCCTATTGGGCGCAACTGTCCCAGAATCCAAGCTTCCTTGAGTGACCTAGTCACAAAAAGCAAGTCCTCTATAGACTTGGTCATATCAGCAGAAGACACTGCAATTTTGACTGGCTCCGTTGCTGTCACTGACTTTTCTTTAGACGCAGTCTCAGACATGTCTACTATCTCGCTGAATCGAGTGACCAGTGTCTCGGTAGCCTTATCGATCCGTTCTGTTGTTAGTTAAATCTGTCAGATATAAACATCAAACGGAAATACTATCCAACTTACCTAGGAGAGTGGTAGTTCTGGAATTGGCGCTCATTGTGAAATATCTTCGTTCGTTGAAGAGCAGAAAGGTGGCTGGTGTGAAGGTGAACTCGAATTTTGGTCATGGCTTGTTGGGTCTTTGGGCCTGTGGGAATAGGAAAGAGGAGGATCCAGGGAACCAAGCCAACGGAAGTGCTGGACAATAAGTTGAAATGCAATCCCAAAAGATTGTTTTCTTTTTCCCTCAGTAACTCTTTGGTTTCAAAAACCCATTTCTATTCGCTGTTTTGCAAGTCAGTCATGATCGGATCGGCGTGCCATGGTAATCAACGCGAGTATCTAGGTAAGAGTGGGACATGGATGCTGGCTAGATGATAAGCTTTTTTTCATTTAACTTGGTTTCTTGGACTCTTCTACTCGACTGGAGCATTGCCATCGGAGGAGCTACGATGAGTTGTGTCCCTGGCATCCTTGATTTAGTTTGATTAGCGCAAGCAGGAGAGTGCACGCGAACCTTGGCCCTTCCCCTCAAAGTATAAAAAGAGAGGCAACTCCAAGGACAATGGACCTTCTAGACAGAAATGAAATCCATCATTCTGCTCCCCTTGGCGTTTGCCTTTACTTCTGCAGCTCAGCTCTATGCTCGTGACCACATTCCTGAGTATGAACACGAGAATGCCCTTGTGAGCAGAGACCTCAATCTCATGAACGGTGCGGCCGCCGGCCTACACAGTGCTCAGCAAAGAATTGATGAAGTCAAGGAATCCTTCAAGAACAATAAGCGCCCAACTTCTGCTGTGTTGGTCAAGCTTCTCACTGGTCTAGATGGTCAGATTGACAACGTTCTTGGTATCACTGCAAACACTTTGGGCAAGCTCACTTTTGGTCTCACCAACCCTGTTTTTAATGCCGTTCTTGGCCCGACCTTTCAGTCTTTGACTGATGGTGCAGAAGTCGCCATCGGAAACATCATTGGCGCTCCAATTGATGCTATTGTTGCTCCTGTGTCCAAGATGCTTTCACACTCATACAAGCAAATGGGTCATACCGCCAAGCAATTCAATATGCAGGAGTATGAAGAAAAGTTCAATGAGCTGTCTCAAAAGTTTGCTAACCTACAGCCAAACCAGGACGTGGATAAGGCCAATCCAGAGATATTGGCTGCGCGAGATATGTCTTTGCTCAATGGCTTGACAGCAGGAATGGATCATGTTAAAACCAAATCTGATGATGTCCAAAAAAGTGTCAAAGAAGACAAGTCGGGGGGCGCCTATCTTGCCCCAGTAATGCTCAACCTTGTTGGCCAAATTGACACAGTGGATGGGATCATTGAGAATTCTATTCATCACTTGAATGGAGCTGTTTCTGAGAATATCATGAAGAGCGTTCTTAACCCTGCAATTCAGTCCATTACAGAGGGACTGGAGTTGATTGCAGCAAACTCTAGGGGAATTGACGGCCTTACAGTTCCAATTATTCACCAGCTCGGTAACTCGGCCAAGAAACTTGCCAACACGATTCAGAAAACTCCCTCTGCACAGTACGCTGGAAGGCTCAACGACGTTGCAGGCAAGCTCTTAAGCGTAGGTGCACCCATTCATCATCACGGTCACTAGACAGCTATACACCTTTAATAAGAATCAAATGAGAGACTAAATTCGTGCTATTGCTTATCTATCTACAGTTTAGTCACCCTCAGTCAATATTTTGCAGCTCAGAGCCTATTAGATAGGCGTCGTCGCGAGCTCGCTGCGCCACGGATTGGAACTTCTTGATAGTCCAATAAGCCAATCCAATAGCAATGGCCTCTGCATCTATAAGAAGGGCAAGGTAGTATCTGAGACCGTTAACTTCGTCATGTGGGAAGAATTCGCCCAATCCTGATAGTGCAGTAATGGCACTGGGAAGAGCTAGAAATAGGCAGCCCGACGCGACAAGTGGAATGAGATAGGGGTATAAGGCGTTTGCGAGGGCCCTGGGCTTGAATAAAAGCACAACAACGTTGCCTTCTCTGGGCTCAGGTCTAGCCAAGATAACGAAGGGGATCAGGATCAGGGAACCATACATCCACATATCCTTGAACGTCGACCCGAAATTCGCAATATGAAGCTCGTCGACCGAGGAAATAGTCGTGAAAGGATGAACAAGCATGTGCCAGAGTGATAGCAAGTATCCTTCTGAACGTCCAGAATGCTCCAAAAGTTTTTGAACAGCACAAATAACTTCATAGTGAACCTCAAACATCCAATAGTAAAGAGCACCGAACAGGTAAGGAAGCCCTATTAAATGAAGAGGCACAAGTCCAAGGAGCTCCGTTAGCAAATACTTCCAATCCCCAAGTTTTTCAGCTTCAAACCCGGAACGTATTTCGTCAATGGCATATAACACGCGGAATGCTGGGAAGAGACCCGCCAAGTAATACGTGAGATCGTCAGAAACATCAATGGAAAGGGTGAAAATGAGAAACTTGCCAGAATAAAAAAGAAGAGCCAGCATTCCCGTAACAAATAATCCACATGCTACCCACATGATCAGAACAAAGCCAAGCAATCTGAGCCGAAAGCGTGGTGGGCGATAGACAACGGAATAGTATTTGAGATCATTTGGACCGTCCAGCATGCCATCCAATCTTTTATCCTCAGCAGTGACAGGTATAAACCGGTTGATTGGACGAGCAATCTCAGTCTTCAACTCTGCCGTGCTAAGAGCGCTGTTAGGTGCCCGAACGAAATAACCCGCCGAGCGATTGGGAATCTTTTCCAGCTCTAAGGCACTCGGGCCATCCGTAAAGGAAGAAAGTAAGTTAGAGACGTATGAAGACATAGATGGGTGTTCGATGTCAACTTCTTCATCTGCATGACGTTTACCCAAGATGAATGATGAAAGCCTTAGGAGTCTACAGCTCCGAGTTATAACTCCACGCCAAAAGTCAGCTAGCCAACGAAATTGGAAAACCATAATTGCCAGGAATGGGGCACAGACAATGAGCAACGTGTAGAATGATAAACGCACCAGCTGGTCTGAGTGATGGTCTGATAAGCCACCAGATTCATCCGCAGAATTCTTAGTGGACAGAATATGTAGCGGAAATGCAAGCAGGTCTGGAGAAGATATCTTGAGCGGGAAATTGAAAATGCTCAAAAATTTCATGGTTTCCGCAAGGATCATGAATCCCAGTATAATAACAGCATAAATTCCAAAAGACTGGCCAAGCTTGTATAAATGCAAAGCAAAGGAGCGAAAGTAAATCTCTTCGATAGGCTTCAAGTCTGGCTCCTTGGGATCCCTGATAAAGAACAACAAACCCGGCCTCACAATTTCTCGACACAAAGCAATAAACTTTGCAAATATAAGCAGAAAAAGCGTACCAATGCACCAATGAGAAAACAAAAAATAAACAGGACGGTCAAGAGCATATTCGGAAAATGCTGTCCATGTCAAATTCTCAACAGCTGGTGAAACGGCAAAGATTAACAAAAAACCGCAGCAAATAGGGAATACAATCAGTTCTATGCCAATTACGGTCATGACCTTAATATTAGCCTCAATTTGAAAAATGCACTTCAGCAAAACAGCTTCAACGCCTACCGAGCTTTTGCTTTTCGAGAACCGGAACGACGAATGCAGATACAAAACAGCTGGCAGCAAGATAATAGCATGCCCAGTAATCAAGCAAAGAAACCGATCCACGAAAGAAACATTGCAAAAGACTGGATTCCATTGTTTGATAATGTTAGTATCAAACAGTTGCTTCTCACGAATATCCGTAAAGTTCCTAAGTGTCTCATAGAACAAAGATGACCTTTCAGTAATGGCAACAGCATACTTAGTGCTTTTATTGCGATCCAAATAATGAAGAATTGAACATGCGGTGAAATCAACCAGTTGGTTCCATAAAAATGGTAAAACCTCTATAAGGAAGAAACCGAAATTGGAGGCTAGCCCCCGACCAAGCGCATAAGGAAAGAAGTAGATAGCAGATGCAAAAACCATAATCATGAAGCAAACAAAGATGCAGTAGACAAAGAGATGAAGGAAAGGTGTTTGCATGGCATCTGCAATATCTTCCATAAAAAGGTCGAGAGCCATCTCGTTCTCCATCTGGTCAGCTTGCTCTTGGTCTTCACGAATCTGATTTTGAATTGCTTCAAGATCAGCTTGCTCGCCCTGATCCACTTCCTCACCTTGTTGATCAACCTGCTGCAATACATGCCTTGTGCCAGGTGCAGGAACATGATTTTGTTCTACCGCCTCTTCATTTAGGCTCTCGTCATCTGGCGTATTAAGAAAATCCGCACCTTCTGACTGCTCTTCTTCGCCAGCATTAAGAATCTGCCGGCGATGATCTTCAAGCTGAGCTTCCAAGCGGGCGAAGGCATTGAGCCGAGCTTGGCGAACACCTTCAAAAACAGGATCTGCATGATCGGGAAATGAAACGTTTTTGTGAAAAGCCAGCATTTGTTGTATGTTATCGAGGCGGGCAAGTTCTTCCCGGCCGTCTGGTAAGGGTGTATTTTCACTCGCTGTCGACCTCTGGTTAGTTGCCGCCTGAGAGGTACGAGGAATCGCGGAGCAATACTCGTTCTTGAGAGTTTCCGCCGCTTTCAGAAACTCTTGGTCGACCTCAAGAGCATGTTTGAAACCCTCTGGATTGTTCCCTTGTGGAACAAAACTAGTGGCGAAAGATGTAAGAAGATTATTCACAGCGCTACCTGATCCTGGAACTTCGCGCTCAGCATTGGCCGCAATTTCTGCGATGGCTCCAGTGTATAAGTCCCAAAGCTTTTTGTTATGATCCACAATATCGCGTTTCTTGAGATCTTCGGTATTGGCAGCTTCGGCATAAATTTGTTCTTTGAAAGTTTCTATGCATTGCAGAAATCCTGGATCAACTTCCAGAGGATGTTTGAGTCCCTCGGGGTCGTCTACTTCTGGGATCATATCTTTTGCCAGAAGTGTGAGAACCTTTCTTATGCGGCCGGCTGTGCTTGGGGCTTGACGCTCAGCTAATGCGACAACATCGTCAATGGCTTGAGTGTACAAGGCCCCAAGTTTGAGATGATGGACAACAGCACGCACTCGAATGTCTTGCAATTCGATGCGAGTCCTTTCTTGCGTGTCGATAGCGGCTAGCTTATCAATATGTTCGTCAATCTGCATGATCCATTCTCTGACCATGTACTGAATGAGAAAAGTGCCACCGAGGCCAATCATCCAGCCTAAACCTTCATCTACGGTCTGCCAAAATGCAGGGTAAGGGGATATGAAGAGCGAATAAAGACGGAGGATTGGCGCTGGCTCCATACCCAGGGCTGTTTTCACGATACTCAGCTTCAAACATTCGATGAGCACGTTCGGGTTCTCAGGCATATTGTCAGCAACAATGCTGAGACATCGCGCGGCGATGGCGATAATGAATGGCGCGAGAACAATGTACATTCCGAGGACGGCAAGTGGGCGAACAATTAGAACTATCCATAAGCCAATGTCGATCACAGTACGCTTGAGAAAAGCAAGGACTGGAATGGCAGTCGTCATGTCGGAATTGTACTGCTTGACAAAGCGGAATGGGGTGTGACAGAGCTCACATTCTTTCGCTCCCGTGGAGTGTTCCAGCCACTCCTGAAGGCAATCCTGATGAACGTACTTAATAGATCCCGAACATTTGCAGGGGTAGTATAAAGGCTCTTCGGGAGTGGCATCGCCGCGACAAATACGACATGATGGGGATTCCGACATGAGCCTTTGAATATATGCAGTGTAGAGGAGGTGGTTTGG
Source organism: Grinbergsozyma bentonensis (assembly GCA_030561725.1). Taxonomy (NCBI): domain Eukaryota; kingdom Fungi; phylum Ascomycota; class Dipodascomycetes; order Dipodascales; family Trichomonascaceae; genus Grinbergsozyma; species Grinbergsozyma bentonensis. The sequence goes on along the minus strand of JAKTYB010000041.1, from coordinate 49,699 downwards.
GTTGGGGGATCTGGTTTAGAGGTGAGAAAACGAGCTGAGGCTCAAAACTCTAAGGAAAATATTGAGATTTGGTAACTCCACCGCACTAGTGGCCAGTGTTGGGACGCGTGGAGGATATGCGAGAATTTTCGATGGAAAGTTCAGCGTCAGGGGAGGCGATGGGTTTGATGGTGAAGGGAAATAATAGTTGGGGGAAGTGTGAGACCGCGGACTTGTCTGGGCGGGAGCAAAGACAAGAGCTGGGAGGCGCGGGAGATAAGGTGAGTTATGGGAAAGCCTAGGTGCAAAAAAAAGCAGAATCAAGTTTGGTAACACCCAATGCTCTGGCGCAGTCAAGTTCAGGCAAAGAAAGTCAAGACTCGTCTTTGCTGCAAGCGCTGGGCTCAATTTTCCTTCAAAGTAAGGATGCTTGGAAATTGGCTGGGAGGAGGCAGAGCCAGCATGGCACCAAGTAAATTGTGGCCCTGCCAGAGGATAGCAGTGACTAGCTCCCCCCACCCCTGCACTAAAGCAACAAAAAACCATCTAAACACCTACAACAAGGGCCATGATCCGACGAGCCCCGACAACAATCAAAGTAACGGCCGAGGACGTTGCGGCCTACGATGATTCCAAGATGGTTCAGCAAGGAAGCGGCGGTTCTGACGCAGCACTGCCCGGGCAGGAGCGCAAGGAGCAGCTGAGCCGGGAGGAGCGCATCGGCGCAGCCAAAAAGCCATGACGGGTTAGTTTGGCGAAGAAAATAACGAGTGCAGCTTCATATAGTGAAAAATTGGGATTAGTATTTAAATAGTGCTAGTGTCGTGTGCGGGGCAAGTGCGGTGCCAGTGCCAAACTGCTACTTCAAGCCCTCGACCAGTTTGCGCAGGGCAATGACCCACTGGGCCACGCCAGTGTGGACGAGAGAGTGGTCGACAATGACCTGCTTAGCCTCGTCCCGTCTGTTGTCAGCGGCCAGCGAGAGCGCAGAGTGGATGGCTTGCAGGTGGCAGTCGTCGGCGGTCGGCAGCAGGCCCACCAGCCGCGTCTTATAGTGGCTGAACTCGCGGGCGGGCAGCGACGAAGGCAGCCCCAGCACATGGTGCAGCTTTAAAGTGACACTCTCCCGGTCGACGGGGCCAGCGGTTGGAGACGTACTGCTGTCGGTCCTGTCCGAGTATGTGCTCTCACCAGGGAGATCGCTGTCGGTGTCTTCCTCGTCAGCAATTGCCTCCTCGCTGACCACGCGCCGTGGTGGGGGCAGGCTGCTGGCGCTGGCCGGTGGTGGGGTGGGGGTTGGGAGAGTGGCCGAGGAGTTGACTCGGCTAGCAGCCCTCGATCCCACGCGAGAAGTGGTCCGGGACGAGGAGCGAGAAGACGGCTGGGACGAGCCAAAGTTCACAGGTAGACAGTCGTTCCATCCAATACCATCGTAGCCGTTCTGCGTGGAAGTTGTGCGGGTTTTTCGGTTCTCCAAGCTCGTGGACGACGAGAGCGATCTGGCGATTGGTGGGGGCGGAGGCGGCGGCGTACTGCCGCTGCCTGCCACAGTTGACGTGGCAGCACGTGGGGGTGGGCCCAGCGGAGGTGCTGTGGCAGCCATTTGGAGACAAGACCGGTAGTGAGTGTGCTGGTGATGTGCTGGTTGAGCCTGTGCCAGTTATTTATGTCAGGCGAGAGAACAAACAAGATGTCGCCGAATTGGGAAGCCTCAGTGTCTCAAGTTTCAGGTGCCGGGATGCGTCGAAAGGGCCCTAAAAAATAAAGTGTTGTGGAGACAGGGGTCTGTGCGGGAGAACTGGGCGGTGGGGGGTCGCTAATGGTAGTGGGGCACGTGCAGGGGCTCGGGTCGTAACCGTATGGGCATGCACTCTGAGCGGCCGCAACTGGAATCTCGACAGCCCGTGGCCTCAGGCATTTTCCACGCACTGCAGCAGAGCTATACTGCCTCCGCGCTCAGACTGGCGCTTGGGCAGATGTTTGCTCGTGCCCGCTCCCAGTTCCGGAACCGCTGGCATGCGCATGAGAGCACTGGCAAGACAACTAGTAATATCTGGTAGAAAAAAAAACCTATGATACTTAGTGGGCAGTCTGAGAGGATCCCCTGTGAATCCAACACCCTGAGGGGTTCTTTCAAGGTCTTACCAGATAAAAGTTTCTATCGCTCAATCTCTAGCCATCAGGCACCACGCCCCGCTGCCTGGTTGCAGGCGGGTTGCAGCCGATGGCCGAATGCATATGCCAAAAAAGAAAACCAGCGAAGGGGTCAACGGCATTTTGGTTTGCTAGAAAGACAACGCTGTCTAGGCTGTACCGAATGGGCGGGTCCAGCGCTCCGGTATCGTGTCGCCGGCAACCCAGCTGGTACAAAGGCGCAGTCGATCAAAGCACAGCTGGCCAGCAGAGAGTCTACTGTGACATCTCAAGCAGCTCCTCAACGCTTGGCCGATCCTTGGGGTCCAGTTGCAAACACCGGCGAACAATATCCTTGAGCTGATCAGAGTACACCGGGCTCTCTGGGAATTTGTACTTGGCTGTTTGGATGGCGAGATTCAGCGACGCACCTGATTCCGCCGTGATGAGCTCGAACGGCGACGCATTGTACATGAGGGCAAACAGCGTGCAGCCAAGACTCCAGATGTCAACCTTTTCGTCAATGGTGGAGTCGGTTTTTACGTCAAACAGCTCCGGGGCGCGGTACGGCAGCGTGCAGTGCTCTGCGGCCATATCCTGGAGATCCAGAGCTTCGTGGCGGGTGCGCAAAGTGACTCGTGCCCGCGACGTTGATCCGAGATCCATGAGAATAGGCCTGTCCTGAGCGTCCAGCATAATGTTGGCGGGCTTGATATCGCGATGGGCGTATGCAACAATTTCCCCGAGCGCTGTGGCGCCGGCCGACGCCGCCCCAGCATCGGCAAAGGGGTCGTCGTCGTCTGCCTCGCCCAGACCGCCCTCTGTCACGAGCAAGTCGTCATCATCTGACAGCCCCTCATTGGGCCGGGACGTCGGGCCGTGAACCGTGTGCCGATGCATGGCATGAATGCCCTTGCAAATCTCATGAAAGAGAGCCAGCAAATCCTCCTCCTTGTAGTGCGTTCCCTCGATCATGTGCTGGTTTATCTGGTCCTGCAAGTTGCCCTTGGGGTAGTACGGCAGGACAATGTAAACTGTCTTTGACCCGTCCTTTTCCTGGACCGTATCAGAGGCAATTGGCTTGATGATGTACTCGGAGTTGAAGAGACGATAAGCGTCTATCTCCCGCATCGCATTGCCGATGGACTCCACCCCAAACATGCATCGAATCTTTTTGAGGGCGTAGCGCTTACCGTTGGCGGCTTCCACCAGGTAAACATAGGAGAAGCCTCCCTCGCCGAGCAGCTTGATGATGGAAAAGGAGTAGCGGCCTACCCGTAACCGGGGCGACTGGAAGCAGGTGACGCAGTTTAGGAACGAGTAGACAATGTCCATTGAGAAGGACATGGTGGATGAGAGGGGCGAAAGGACGGAGGTACTCGGGTAAAGGCTAGAGGCTGCAGCTTCTAGCGGTGGTGTATCAGGAAAGCAGGCTCGGCAGTTTGTAGCTTGCGTAGTTTAGCGCTTCTGGGCTGCAGCAAACGTGGAGTGATGATTAGACCCTGGGAGACCCTGGGAGTGGTGGTGGCTTGGCCACTGGGTCCTGGTGGCTTGGTCACTGGGTCCTGGTAGCCACTTGGGTGGAGGCTGGAGACCTCCCGGAGGATCCTGGTGGGAGAGGGACCCCGCGGCGGCGGAGGAACAGAAAAGCGTTCCTGATACAATCTGCAAAGTGGATTGGTAAAAATTGAGAACTAGTTGTTGTTTGCCGGGTATTTTTGGTGTTTACCTTCCCAGCCCCCTCCTCCCCAGCTTCTCCTCCCCAGCTCCTCTTCCCCAGCTCCCTCCTCGACCCCCAGCTCCACCGCTTTCTCCCAAGCCTCGACATTTCGATATTTCACATTTCTTCAGCACTCCTTTTACCACCCCAACTTTGCTGCAAAAATGATCTCCAGCATAGCCCAGGCTAAAGAACTGCGTGGCCTCAACCTGGTCTCGGCTCACTCGCACATCTCAGGCCTCGGTCTCGAACAGGACAGCCTCACTCCCCGTCCCACTGCCCAGGGCATGGTCGGTCAGCTCAAGGCCCGCCGCGCTGCCGGTGTAGTGCTGCAAATGATCAAGGAAGGCAAAATCGCCGGTCGCGCCATGCTCATTGCCGGCCCTCCCTCCACGGGCAAAACGGCCATTGCCATGGCCCTATCCCAGTCGCTGGGCAGCGACGTGCCGTTCACCACCATCGGCGGCTCGGAGATTTTTTCCCTGGAAATCTCCAAAACCGAGGCCCTCACCCAGGCCTTCCGCAAGTCGATCGGAGTCCGCATCAAAGAGTCGACGGAAATCATTGAAGGTGAGGTGATTGAGATCCAGATTGATCGCTCGCTGACTGGCGGCCACAAACAAGGAAAACTCACCATAAAGACGACCGACATGGAGACCGTCTATGACCTCGGCAACAAGCTTATTGATGCTCTGGCCAAGGAAAAGGTCACTGCTGGCGACGTGATTCAGATTGATAAGTCGTCTGGAAAGATCACCAAGCTGGGCCGCTCCTACACGCGTTCGCGAGACTACGACGCCATGGGCGCAGACACAAAATTTGTCCAGTGCCCCGACGGAGAGCTCCAGCAGCGCAAGGAGGTCGTGCACACGGTTTCGCTCCACGAGATTGACGTCATCAACTCGCGCACCCAGGGCTTCTTGGCTCTCTTCTCCGGCGACACGGGCGAAATCCGCTCCGAGGTCAGAGATCAGATCAATAACAAGGTGGCCGAGTGGAAAGAGGAAGGCAATGCCGAGATTATTCCGGGCGTTTTATTTATTGACGAGGTCCACATGCTGGACATTGAGTGCTTCTCGTTCATCAACAGAGCCCTCGAAACAGAACTCGCCCCTATTGTAATCATGGCCACTAATCGCGGCATCTCGCAGACCCGTGGCACAAACTACAAGTCTACCCACGGTCTTCCCGTCGACTTGCTTGACCGTACAATTATTATCTCCACCGAGCCCTACTCCACGGAAGAAATTGGCCAGATCCTGTCTATCCGCGCCAAGGAGGAAGAGGTTGAATTTGAGGAAGATGCTCTTGCTCTCCTCACAAAAATTGGTGAGGAAACGTCTTTGAGATATGCCAGCAACCTGATCTCGGTGTCTAATTTATTGTCCTCCAAGCGCAAGGCACCCAAGGTTGAGCTCAAGGATATCCAGCGCTCGTATGAGCTGTTTTTGGACTCGCGCAGATCGGTTGAAACTTTGAGCGAAGAGGGTTCGTCAAATCTTGTCGGGGAGGATGGTCAGGCTGTGTTGTCTAACTCTAGTGTTGTTACTGGTGAGGCGATGGACACGCGTGCCTAGATGGCAGGACGTGTGAATTGAATGGACCATCAACAGTACTAGACCAATTTATGCCTTGTAAATTTGCCGTGTAAGAAGAATACACATTTTGCTGTATGAACAACTTGGTTCGCGCCAAAGTCGCATAGCGATAGTCCATCTATTAGATTTCAATATATAATTACAAAGCCTTCTGCAATCCCATTGGTGCGACCGCATGGCTATTGCTTCCTCCCTCAATTGCCGCTGAGTCCCGCTAACCAGAACCCTTGGTGTTGAGAATGAGAGAGATAATCATGCCATAGAGACCGAGAACCTCGGCGAAAATGAGAATGAGCACAATGCCCACAAAAAGTCTCGGCTGATGCATCAATTGGCGCACGCCCTCGTCTCCAACAATGCCAATAGCGTAGCCAGCAGCCAGCGCGGAGAAGCCCACACAGAGACCGCAAGCCAAGTGCATAAAGCCGTTAAAAAGTGTGTAAGTAGAGTTGGGGGACATTCCTCCAGCAATGAGAACAGCAACTACCAGGCCGTAGACCGCAAGAATACCCGACATGATGACTGGAATGAGGGCACGCATAATGAGCTCGGGTTTGAAGGTACCAACACCGGCAATACCAATGCCAGACTTGGCAGTTCCGATGCCTGCGCCGGCCGCAGAAAGAACCAGAGCGGCTGCGCATCCGGCAAAGCCAAAGAACGGCGCAAATGCAGGTGCGTATTCGGCTTCAGACATGTTTTTTTCAGGTGAGAAGTGTGCTGGAAGCGTCTCTCGGTCGCTTCAGTGGCTGCTTTCTTCCAACACAACGGGAGATTGGCACAGCCGTGCGCCTCAGAGGATGCGTCGTCGGTGGTTTCGGCGTGCTCCGTGGAGGTGCCCGCGCGGCTGTGCGCGGCGTTACAGTACGGGGCTGCCGACCGTGTCCTTGGGCAAGACGTTCTAGTCGCTAGCCCGCTCGGATTCCGATGAATTGGCTCTGCATGTGGCCTGCAACGTTGGCCGTTGAGCTGGCGAGCAAGGTTGGCGGTAGCTCACAGGACTGGAGCCATTGAGTTGGCAGTGGTGGCAGGAGAAGCACAGGCAATCGCTCAAGTTGTACACGAAATGGGTCGAGCGGACAGCTGATATCAAAATTCCAAGAGAGCCCTATTTTGCCAGGTACTCATCCCTTTATCGCCATCACTTTTCGCGCGTCCCTTGTGCACGGATAGAGCGGCTCTTGGACGACGGAGTCCGGTCCCAGTAAGCAATCTAGACAGGAAGTATCTTGTCAGTGCCATGACGAGCGCTTTGCTACCGTGGATCCGGCATTACGCACCATCCGGACATTTCTAGTGGTCCAAAACTTCCCTTTCCAGCTCAATTGCCGCTATCGGCCGGTTAGATCACCCTGCGGACGGATGCTCTGCCGGCAGGTTGGTACGGCTCATGATCAGCCAGACACAGGTCTATATGCAGACAGGAGTCCGAAAGAAGGATTATCTGATCTCCATCAAAACAAGATCTGGAACTGAGAAAGAAACATGTATGCAGTAAAATCTTGGGTATTTTCTCTCATTGGACATCAGGATCCTGTTCGCGACATATGCCCCTCCATCCTCCACAGGGGTCGCGATATGGGTTGGCCTGGCCACCTTGGAGGATGATTCATAGCGGCAGCCGCGCCCCTATCCACAAAAAGCACGTCAGATACGGCGCCAAGGCACTGAGAATTGGCCGGTCAATGGGGAAAAAATGGGCTCTGGAATCCCTCTCCGATCTAAATTTACATTATATCTGTCCAAACTACTATCGCTCCTTGTCAATCTGTCTCTTTTCCCAACTATCCCTGGCCAGCCACCCCCGCCCCCCCCCCCCCCCCCAGCACCCCACCAAGATGCTGCGTTATCGTGCATGAGCCCTCGTGCGCCTCTGTTGTGTGGCTGCCCATTAGCATATAAAGGCTGATGTAGCCTCCCCAGCGGTTCACCTCATCTTTACCTCTTCATTCCACTCATCTACACAATGGGCGCCAACGCTTCCAAGGACTCCCAGCAGCACTACAACGAGAAGGCTGCCCCCTCTGGCACCAACATTTACGAGCGCCTGGATGCCCTGTCGCTGAACACTGCCGCACCGGCCTCCGACGTGGGTGCCTCAAACCCACTCTCTGCCGATACCATCAAGACGTGGGAAGACAAACTGCTGTCTTCTCCCAAGAACAAGTTTGCGCAGGCTGCTCTGACGGCTCACGGCATCACTGACCTCATCAAGGACCGTTCTCGCATTGTCGAGGCATCCAACCACGTGTACTCTGACCAGGTCCATGCGGAGGGCAACCCCGTAACTAACCAGCGTTCGTCTGGCCGCTGCTGGATCTTTGCCACCTGCAATGTTCTCCGCGTGCAGATCGCCAAGAACTACAAGCTGGAGGAATTTGAGCTGTCCCAGTCTTATCTCTACTTCTGGGATCAGCTCGAGAAGGCCAACTTTTTCCTTCAGAACGTAATTGAGACCGCCGACCTCGATCTCGATACTCGCCTCGTTTCTCGCATTTTCTCTGACGGCACGTCCGACGGTGGTCAGTGGGATATGATTGTCAATGTCATCAACAAGTACGGCATTGTCCCACAGGCGGTTTTTCCAGACTCCTACCACGCCAAGGCGTCTGGAATTCTGGGCAACTTCATTACCAACAAGCTTCGAGAGTACGGCTTGATCCTTCGCAAGGCTATTTCTGAAGGAAAGCCCGTTGAGCCGTTGCGTCGCGAGTTTATGGAGGAAATCTACGGATTCCTTTGCCTTACTCTCGGCACCCCACCCAAGGCTAACAAGCCCTTCACCTGGGACTACAAGTCCAAGAGCGGTGTTGTTGGTTCAGTTACCACTACTCCTCTTGAATTCTACAAGACTAACTCTCCCATCAAGGTCGATGAGTATTTTTCCTTGCTCAATGACCCGAGAAATGAGTACAACAAGCTCTACACTGTTGACAGACTTTCCAACGTTGTTGGTGGTAAGCCCATTGAATATGTCAACGTTGAGATTTCCGAGCTCAAGGCGGCCGCTATCAAGGCTATTCAGAACAATGAACTGGTTTTCTTTGGTTCTGACGTGGGCAAGTTCTCGGATGCTGGTTCGGGCTACATGGACACTGGTGTCTTCAAGTACGACTTGGCTTTGAATGCTAACCTCAACATGGACAAGGCGCAGAGACTCAAGACTGGCTCGTCTCAGATGACCCATGCCATGGTGCTCACTGCTGTTCACATTGTAGACGGCAAACCGGTGAGATGGAGAGTTGAGAATTCTTGGGGTGGGGACAATGGAGAGAAGGGTTACGAGCTCATGACTGATGAGTGGTTTGATGAGTATGTCTTCCAGGTTGTGACTACTGCCAAGTACACGGCCAAGAAGAATGTGGACATTCTCAAGAGTAAGGAGTACGTTGTGCTTCCTTTCTGGGACCCAATGGGTGCTCTTGCTTAATGTCTTGGTTATGCCTCTTCTCATGCGTCGATAAATTACTTATATACTTTATGCAAATCTGGTTATGTTGGTTTCTGATTGTGTGATTCGAGTTTAAGCTTTTCCAAATGCTTTTTCAAATGGCTCTTCATGCAAGGCAGAGGTTCAATCACTTCTCCACACCAAATACACTGCATTGAAGACTGATATTTTACTTTTTCCATTTCCTGCTCGTCCAAGCGAAGGTCGTCCTCTTGCAACTGGTTGAGCTGATCCCATGTGACGAAGAAGATGGTGGAAAATGAATTGTAGTTAGCCTTGGTGTCCATTCGCTCACCAGTCAAATCTTTCGATATGATATGAATATGAATGTTGTACAGGGTCGGAACTGCGTGAATTCCAATCATAATCATTGACTTGCATGTCGGCAGGTCTATGCCTGTGCGCTCCGCCAGCAGCTGAGTGGCATGGGTGATCGCCCAGTCGATCGCAGGTTGGATATTCTTGCGGTTTGTAGCGTCCCCAAGTACTCCAGAAAGAGGGTGTCTTCGTGTAATAGTCCTATTCTTGGGCAGAACTAGTAGATGAACCTCTCCCTTTGGAAAGGTGTCTTGGACTATTAGACAGTGATCTGTGGACTTGAGTATGTTGTTCTTGAAGCGCTCAACATTCTCAGATGAAGGATTTGATATTTTTTCGGCGGAAAAATAATGCTCCAAAACATACCTCATTCTGTTATTTTCCTGGTGTTTCTGGTGTTTCTTTATGTCTCGTCTTGGGCCTAGTTTTTTATGGGGGTGCGTCGCAGATAAGCGTGACGCATTGTGGCGCATAAGCTATAGATTGGCCGTTCTCAGTGAGTTAATGGCAAATAGCTGAGGCCGTGGGGTTATGATCGAGCAAATAGAGATGCCCAAGACGCACCAGCTGTATGAGCGACAGGACTGGTCTTGTACAAGGTAAGTATTATTCCTAGTTACTACAAAGTGGGAAACTCCACAATCAGCTAGAGGCCTCTCCAGACCTGCGACAGACCAAAGAGAGAGGTGACTGTGCCAGCCAAACCCACAACACCATCATCAAACGATGTGTACTGGAGCCCAGTCAATGGAACCGACGAATCAAGAACATCCCAGATCAGCTGATGCTTAGCCGCAGCAAAGTCAGCCTGGACCTTTTTCAGGAAAGTCAAATCCTTCTCCTTCTCTGCCTTCACAGCCTGGAGCTGGGCATTGGCCACATAGAGCTTTCTGAGCGAATTGACAATTCCAAAGGTCAAGGAAGTGAGCCAAAACTTGTAGGCCCATCTTTGCAAGTCCTTCGCGTGCTTAAAGGCGTAGATCTTGGCTGATCCAATCCACACAAGTGTGTCGAGGGTCAGATAAACAGCCATGGCAGCATTACGTCCGACCGAGGTCGCTCTGAGCACACCGTCCTGGGTCTTGTTGATATACTGAGTAGAAGCAGCCTTTGCAAGGCCAATCGGCTTACCAGCACGGAAAAGCTTTCTGGACAAGGCAACCTGCATTTGGAGAGTTTTCCAGGCTGCAATGGTTCCTGTAGGGAAGCCTCTGCGATAAGCAACATACGACAGGAATCTCGCCAGGTACTGGACCAGACGTAGAAGCTTGTCGCGACCAACAGTCAGCTCCAGGAGCTTGATGGTTTTCACTACGGTGGGGTGGCTGAGAGCAATATTGATGTTCATTATTTAAAGAAAACCCCAGATTTACAATGTGGAAGGTAGGAAAGAGGGCTTTTCAATTCAGCAACACGACTAGTGGAGGGTGACTGAAATCCGGGGCAGTACAGTTTGAAGGGGAGGGGACTCACTGGGGATAACCGGCAAGTACCCCGGATCGACGGTGGGTGACCTCGGTTTGAAGGAGGTTGGGAAAGGTTCCGAGGATGATGGGGAATGGGGTGGGCGGAGAGAATGTGGAGGTGCGGGGGAGGGGAGATGGAGGGTGTGGGAAAAGGTAAATAGTCGCCAGTTTTTTGTCACTTTCTTGTCACTTTCCAATATGCTAGAGAGATTGGCGGACCATCGCGTTTTTTGCCGCACTAAATGGTCTGGCAATCGCAATGCCTTCTTGGGTTTGGCTCAGATCCCGCACTGGGAAGGGTAGTGGCGACAAGGCAGCCTCGCTAAACGCGGGTTAGGCAGAAATAATCACGACCTGGTGTGGGGAATGACAGAAGTGGGAATTTTGTCTACGACAAACAGTAGGAAATATAAGAGTTTTTTTTTCGCTTTGATTTATAACGAGGCTCTCAATATCTGCTTGGCGCCAGGTATTTGTCAACTCCAGAGCCAGCATGTCAAGTTCCAAACTCCTTCTTACGGTCATTAAAGATGCATTATTTAAAACAATAAACAGAATTGGTCGTTTTTCAAGTACTCAGTCTCTGGCAATAGGACTTTTGCTTCCCTCAGAGCTCGTCTTGCTAGCAGCATCATCAGCCACCTGCCAGCCTCCTGAGAACGCACCTCCAACAAGTGCAGGAATCATCATGGCACTGCCCAAACTGGAAATGGAATGGCTCGAATGTTGGCGTCGTGCAATCGGGCTAGGAACGCTCAAAAATCCACCCTCAGTGTGAGTCTGGAGTGTGGGCGAAGGCTCACCAACCTGAGTAGACGAAGAGGCACTACCAGCCAGCGATGAATCGGACATCGGAGAGCCTGGAGTAGATGGCGTAAGAACCTCCACAATCCTCTTCATAGCAGGGCCAAACTTGAGCTGGTTGAGACGACCACCACGGACAGTCTTGATAAACTTGAGCTGATCACGAGCCTCTTCGATTGCCGGATTCCAATGATACTCGTGGCGCTGCTTCTCCTCGTCGTCAATAAATATGTCGTGCGCAGGCTTCTTCTTCCAGAAGAACAAAATTTTGACAGCCCAGTCAAACAGAAACGACGGCCAAATCTTCCTAGCCCACTCGTCGGGGATCATCCTGATCACAACACCAGCCGGCAATGACACTAATCCGCAAATAATAGCCACTGCCCATTGAGGGCCGGTATTTCTCACAATAGAAAAGGCGGCACCACCGACGAACATAATCAAAACTTGAATACCAGCAATAATAAGAACGATAGTGATAAAATACCAGTTCTTAAAAACACCCTCGAGGAAGTTTTGTTTGTTGTCGAGACGACGGTTCACGAACATATTGAATAACTGAAGCCAAACAAACGTGTTGAAGACCATTGAGTTCAGCTCGGATTGCAAATCAAGATCGCCCTCCTTTGCATTCCAAATTCTAGGAGCTGCAAAATGGAGTACAAAGGTCACAATAAGCTGAAAAATTGCTTGTCCCAGAATCATTTTCCACATGGTAACGGTGATCAGACTCTTGCCACGGCCATCAGGAGGTCGCTGCAGAGCAGATGGGGCAGGAGGATCCGTGGCCAAGGCTAAGGCAGCCATAGTATCCATGATCAAATTGACCCAGAGAAGCTGTACAGCAGTTAGAACAGACGAATTATCGGAAGATGCAACAGCGGAGACAAAGGTTAGGAAAACTGCAGTGACGTTAACAGTGAGCTGAAACTGCAAAAACTTTTTGACAGCATCATTCACGTTACGACCCCAGAGCATGGCCTTGACAATGGAATTGAAGTTGTCATCCATGAGAATAATATCGGAAGCTTCCTTGGCAACTTCTGTACCTGCAATACCCATTGAGAAACCAACATCAGCAGCCTTCAAGGCCATGGCATCATTGGTACCGTCACCAGTAACAGCCACAGTTTCACCAAGAGATTTGAGGGTTTTGACAAGCTTTTTCTTGTCATCTGGAGAAGATCTAGCCAAAACCTTGAGTCGTGGAGCAACGTCTTTGAGCTCAAATACGTTAAGCTTGCGGAATGCAGGACCCTCCATGACTACATCATTATCGCTGGTCAAAATACCACAGTCTTTGGCAATAGCCCGGGCAGTGTTGATGTTGTCACCCGTGACCATACGAACAGTAACACCTGCACCCCTGCAAATTTCAACAGCTTCAGGCACTCCAGGACGCAGAGGATCCTTGATACCGACAATACCAATCAAAGTGCACTTAGCGCGGAGAGGCTCATCGCCCCAGCTGCCGCCAGTGCAGTATGCAAGGGCAATGGTACGCAGAGACTGGCTAGCAAAGCGTTCAATGGTCTCGTTGAGATGCTGGCGATCGGCTTCAGAAATATCCTTGACAGAGCCAGACTCGTCAGCCATTGTGCTACAGCTTCTGAGTACGACTTCCGAGGCACCTTTAACCAAAAGGCAATCGCCATAATCAGGAATTTCAACCACGCAGGCCATGTACTTCTTCGCGGAGTCAAATGGGTACACAGTTTTGGTCGGGTGCTCTTTTCTGAAGTCATCGAGCAGAAAAGTAGCCTTCATGGCGTTGTACAAATATCCAAGAAGGGCCGTCTCGGTTTTAGAGCCAACAAAAGGCTCGGTGTCCTTATCTTCGCCAGTGTTAGCAAATGCAGAAGAGTTGATAGCAATAGAGTATGTGAGAATTTGTCTGAGTCGGTCGGACCCGTGGAACTGAGGATCTTCCGAGGACACGTCAAACTCCTGCTTACCCCAAACACCCTTGGTTACAGTCATTTTGTTTTGGGTGAGAGTGCCTGTTTTGTCAGAGCAGATTGTGGTGGCGCCGCCCATGGTCTCGCACGCCTTGAGTACGCGCACAAGATTATTATCCTTCAGCATTCTGGTCGTGGCAAAGGCGAGCGCAAGAGTCACTGCGAGGGGAAGACCTTCCGGCACTGCGACTACGACAATAGTCACAGCAACGATGAAGAGTTTCATGAATTCTTCGCCCTTCTGGCCGGAAGTCAGCGTGGAGCCCTTAAGCTGCGCCAAAAACTTGATGAAGAGCACCAGAAAGAGAATGACTGCCGCAGCGATACCAGCAACAGCAATGCCGTCCGCCACGTCGTTAAGTTTTTCTTGTAGTGGGGTGGCTTCAGGATCAGTCTTGAGGGACATCATAATTTTACCGTGCTGAGAGTTGGGGCCGACAGCCGTGACAAGATAGATGCCTGTTCCTTCAAGAACTTTTGCACCAGATATGAGGAAACAATCTGTAATTTTGTCGGAAGGATCGGTTTTGGGGTCATGACCAATGACCTTCTCGACTTCAGCAGCGGTAAATTTGCGCAGCGCGTCCGACTCGCCGGTGGCCGAGGACTCGTCGCACCGCAGGGCATGTCCCGAGACGAGAATACCGTCTGCAGCAAGCATGTCTCCGGGCTCCGTCATGACGAGGTCGCCGACTTGCAAGTCAAAGATGGAGATTCCGCGGGGCTGACTATTGCGAATGACATTGACTGTTCGCTCGTCCTTCTTTTTGTTGAGCTTCATGAACTGACGTTCCTTTTGGTAGTCATTGAGCGAGCCCACGAGGACCACAACGCAAATGGCCACAATAATGGCGACACCTTCGACCCAGTCGACCTTGGGAAGCTCTCGACCCTGGGCATCGTGCTCGGGAGGCTGGCCAAACGTCTCATAGAGTCCCAGCGCAAGCGAAATGACGGCGGCGACAATCAAAATGATGAGCACCTTGTCCTGCAGGGCCATCCACATGAGTTTGAAGATGGACTTGGACTGGCGGACAGGCAGTCTGTTTTCGCCGTAGACAGCATGGCGAGCTGGGTCGACTTCCTCGGCGTCGTCCAGGCCTGAGTTGAGATCCGTGTGGAGAGCTGCTTCCAGCCCCTTGATTCCTCCGAGACGCTGCAAAACATAGGGGTTTTTGGGGTCAATGAGAGTATCGAGCACCTGTGGCGGGATGGGGAAGTTTGTGTCGGTATGCGGTGTTGTTAGAGAGCTGGTGGCGTGCGCCACAGTGCTATCGGCTTCTTTAGCATAGTCTGCATTTGAATCTCGCGACAGAAGGATGGGCTGCTGGTGTTGGTCGTTGGAGATTGTGGTGTTAAGTGTGATAGTTGGGGGATTAAGAGCCATTGTCAGAGGCCGGCCGATCAAGGGCTGGCTGCTGCTGTGATAAACACTCCTGGGGCAAAGGGGGCCTGAAAAAGTGCGGGGGGACTGGTTGGTTTTATATTATGGACAGTGAGGAATGGTGTGGGAAGAAGGCATATGCGGCAAAGCTAGGTGTGTGTGTGTGAGCGATGGCCCTGTCCGAATGGGCTGCGGTGTGTCTGGAGCTCATGTCTGGAGGTTTTGCACTGCCACTGAAGCACGTCCCAAATAGGCAGTCGAGAAGAGAACTGATTGCTCCCTGGGGCACCCCTTGGGCGTGGGGTGGGGGGAGAGAAGGGCGGTCCCGGGGGAGGAAGAAGCAGATTTGACAGAGAATTTGGGGAGATCCCGGCCAGCAGCTAGTGTGGCGTGGCCTAGTGTGGGTTGGATGCGGTGTGGGCTGGGGAAGAAGAAGCTGCAAGGAAGAGTTGTAAATCGAGGGGTGCCCACTGCGGGGAGCCCGGGCTTTCTGGGCTCCCATGGTGGTTGCGCAACCTCCCACAGGCTCGCTGGCCCTGCCTTCACTGCGGGCTTATTCCTAACACGGATACGAAGTGGCATTCTGAAGTGCTGTTTAGGGGTTGGGTTTGGGACATGGCAGGTCTTGGCAAAGGGGGCAGGGGAAATGACGGCTGCGACGGCTGGCGGGCGTACCGGCCGCGCCATGGCAAGGTGGCCCCCAACGAACGAGGCTGGGTGAGGCGAAGCAGGGACTGTATGCTTTGCCTGTTCAGGCCGGGCCCGGATATGGCCTGGATCCAGGTCTTTGCGCTCACCGTCTAGCCGTGCTGCTTTTCCCCTGTGCACGCAGACACGCCCTGAGCTGCACGCCTAAGCACGCCTAGGCCCTAGTCAAGATCGGCTTGTTCCCAGGGCCATGGACGTATAGGACTGGAGAAGCGGAGCAGCAAGCGATGCCGGGTCTGGTGACTGGACCAGGCGGTTGGGGAGGGTTGCTTGGCAGCAGTCCGCAGCCAGCAGCTTGAAACTCACTGGACGGCGGTGGGGGGAACTACCTGAGGGCACCCTATCCTGCGCACGCTTCTGCTTTCCTGCCTGCGCCTGATATCGGCCTCCGGCACTCTTCCAGGCACGGCACTCTTGATGAGCGGCACCGGGCTACTAGATGACCGAGCTACGCCGTGCAAATCTGGCTCAGCTAGCGGCTGGTGGCGAGTCGACTCATGTATTGAAATTTGACTCATTATGAAACTCGATAGTATTCTGCTATTAATTTTTCTCATCCGGTGTCCCCTATGGACATCTGTCCTTGTGCTGGCCCCCTCCCCCCTGCCAGTCCCCGTTCCCCCGTACTGAGTACTGGGAAGAAGTCCTCACGAACGGCTCTCTGCTGCACAGAGCCGCGCCTGGCCCGTCTCAGAACCAAAGAGGATATATGGACACAAGTTGTCTCACGACGAAAGCCGTGAGTTGTGGTGAGCTCCGCCACTGTAAAAGTCTGCTCCCGGCTTTCGGCTATCTTGTAGAGCAGAGGCTTGGCAAGGGCAGTGCTACAGCGACCTTTACGGAGTGTGCCGCGTTACACCACTGTCGGCCGGCTTAAGTGAGTTATTAGGATGCAGAGGCCCTACCTGACGGGAAACATTGGTTGACTGCGGCGATTTGACTGCGGCTCTTGGGCTGCGGCTATTGTTCATTCTGCAGCTTCGTCAGCAGCTGCGAATCTCCAGCTGAACCTGTACCACCCACCACCACTATCACCCGGCCTGCAGGAGAGTTGCCCAAACTAGCACGCCGAGCAAAAGCCCGTGTTCTCGGGGGCCATGCCAAGCTTAACCCCCACAGATCCAGCCTGTCAGCCTTGCAGGAAGCGTCGACCTGTCATCGCGGCGAAGGCTTAGCAAGGAGGCTGAGTTTTTCTTCGCCGCTACGGCCAATCTCGGCACCCCCCATCATCCGCTGTCGGACTTGCTGCACCGCCCGCTGGCTGAGCGCATGCAGGGGTTTTCTCGCTCAGCCCCATGGCAGTGCACGGCTGTGCCGTGAGTGACCAGCAGTGAGCCTGCTGCAGGAGGCGAATGGTTTCTAACAAATAATCAATTAATAAATAAGAGCAATAAAACTATTGCAAAGAGCACCAGGCCAGCTGTACTACTCAATGGCGCGGACAAGACCGTACGCAGCACCGGCAGCCACACCTCCAACCAGGGTCATCTTTGCTCCATTCCAAACCAGCTTCACCTTGGAGCAGTCACGGCCAATGGTGGCCACAGTCTTGGCAACACCAAAGATAAAGAGCGTCACAGCCATAACAACCACAGACACAATCAGGGCGTGAGTGACGTTGTGCATGAAAAAGTAGGGAATGAGCGGAATAAAGCCACCCACAAAGTATGACAGACCAATAGTCAGAGCTGAGGTAAACTGACGGTTGTCCGTCGGCTCGTCAGCCTCGCGGTACTGCTGCACCACAAACTCAACCATCTTTTGGGGCTGCTTCTGCATGTCCTGACTAAAGTTGGCAATTGTCTCCTGGCTCAAGCAGCCATAAGACTTGAGCACCTCCTCCATGCACAGAATTGTATTGATGTTGCACTGCTCGTATGCGGCAGTCTCCTTGCCCACCTGTGAGCGGTAGTACTCCATCTCAGACAGGGCAGCGAGGTAGCCACCCAGGCCCATGGAAATGGCACCCGACACGAGCTCGGCGAGGCCGGCAGTAATCACCATCTTGGTGTTTCCCAGCGACGAGAGACCGGCAGTCAGCGCAAAGGGAACAGTTAGGCCATCCGACAGACCAATAATGATATCAGAAATGAGACGCGGGTGGTTAAGAGCGCTCTTCTTGGACGATGAGTCGCTATCAGACTTTCCAGTCAGCGTAGAGGACGACTCTGAAGAGTGCACACGGCGATCTATCGTGGAATACGAGTTGTCGGTTGTGAGGGCGGTCTCCTGCTGAGGGAGAAGGGGTGGGCCCTTGGGCTCTTGGTTGAAAGCCATTTCAATGAGGTTTTTTAGAGCAACAATCATGGCGAAAAAGTTGTGGGTTTTATACAACCAGGTTTGATAGAGTCCTACGAAATTCCGTTCTACTGGAGTTTAGTGTTTGATTAGGTCGCTTTGGCAGTTAAACTGTACCAGAGGCTGAGGTGTTTGATGGGGGTGGAACTAGGGGACAGCCACTATGCGAGCAAGGGCAGTTTTATACCCATCGTCTGTCTGCGAGAGGTCCTCAGGCCCCAGTGTGAGCAAGAACGCTGCGAGGGCGGGGTGCTTGGCGGCTTGCTCGGAGAGTCAGAGTTGTGGCGAATTCTATTGGTCACCGCTGCCCCAAAACAGGGACGCCAAGCGATGCCTCGCCGCAGAAATGTCCCAGACGACCACTGCAGGAGGAAGAATGAGCTGCAGGCGTCAGCGGGTGGAGGTGTGAGCCACTTGAAACAGGGTGCGACAGCTCGGGAAATTGCACAACAAGAAATAGACAGGCGCAGAAGCAAGTTAGCTGGATTTTGGAAGGATAATTTTGCCCTGTCCGCGATTTCTACCTGTTCAATAATTTTTTGCGCCAAATCGCAAATAACCTTCTTTCAACGTCATTGTTTGTCCGGATTTTTGCTTACGGCCACATTCCATGCACCCGCAGCTCCCAAGTGATGAGGTATAATTATAGGCTCTGTGATTGGCCACACGCCGTCCATCCACCCCTCGTTGAGCCTCAGCATTAGTGCCTAGGCACGGTCCGAGGGGCGATCCGGACAGCCACCACGCCCTGACTTGCATAAGCCTGGGGAAAACTACCCCTCAAATGCGCCTCCACCGCTGTGAAATTTCCTCGTATCTTGCCTCGTGTTAACTATGCATTGCCGACCGAGCTTTGCCAAGAAACAAACGGCCCAACAAAGATTTTGAATGCATTTACCGCCAAAATCCCTCACTGCCCGTGAAGCTCAGAACTATGCCCCTTCCTCTTAGCTGTGTCAATTCGTGAGGCTCCCAGCAAGTCGCCGCCGCCACTTTGATCGCCTCCGCCTTTCGAGTAGTGGCGGGATGCGGCCCTGGGCTGGCGGTCAGTCATTAGCAGTTGCCGTTGGCAATTAACCCGGTTTCGGTTTCCGGCTGTGCTTGGCCTGAGCTCTGCCATAATGGCGTACCTGGCAGCGGTGCCAAGCATTTCTCTGCCATATGTGGCTGTTTGCCTGGAGCCACTACCAGAGTGCCGGAACGGAGCTGGCTGAAACTCAATCGTCCGTTCCGGCGCAGAGTTTCAGCGGGAGATGCTAGAGGAGAATGTCGGCTCCAAACTAAGGCGTCTAGAATTGCTGCGCTCAAGATACTGTACAGTGGATGTTGGCTTGAACTTTTGCCAATGTCACTTGATCTATGACGAACTAGTTAGAAATTGGCATTGGCTTGGCGACTAGAGGTTTGCAGCAGTCGCCCGGAGAAACCTTGTCTGAGCGGCTATCTAGGGAAAAGGTCTGCGGCGCACTTAGTGTGGCTTGGCATCCGGAAAAAGGTTTTCAGGTGTGAATTATCCAGTGGCTTCTCTGAATTGCATTTGTATCTGGCGGCGCAAGACTGGGTTTTGCTGGACCCAATCATGTCCCCACCTGGTACCCAACATCTTCTGCTGCTCTTCTGCTTTCATCCGGAAATATCCACTGCCCCGCCTGTGCCTTGCAGCCTCATCTCCCAATGCACGATTTACCGGGGATAAATCTTTTACTTGACTGGGGAGGTGCAGATTGAGATGAGACAAGTAGTGAAGCGTGAGCGAACAATACAGACCTGAGCGGTTTGTAGGCATCAAAATAATTTCAATCATGGTCAGGGCCTATCTTGTCTGTACATCTTCTATCTATGACCATGACCCTAGACACAGTCGGTTGTAGCAGTAAGAACCAGATCTTCGCCTCTTGTGACAGACAAAGCGTGCGATTGGCTTGCTTATATACACCTTCTATTCATGACTAAATGGCAAACAGCTTGTAATAAGTTACTCCTTCTTGCCGGCGCCAGCCCGAACTCTGTCAAGGCGTGGCAGTCCAAGATACCACTTGACCTTGTACTCGTCCTGCACACCGAGCATAAAGGTACGGAGACGCTGCAGCACAATGATATAGTAGTAAACACCGAGACCGGTAAGCAAGTGCCACCAGCCATGGCCCTCGAAAATGAAGCCATAAGGCATACCGAGAGATCTGCGCCAGCGGATCCACGCTGAGCAGTACTGGTTATCAAGATGCCACAGCAGCAAGCCTGTACCAAAAGAAAGACCGGCATAAACCATTAGCTGCCACTGCTTCTTGCGGTCGGCTTCACTCGGCACGTACTGGCGGGTCATGCCAATGCACTGCAAAACAATGACCACGTTGAGTAGACCGTATGCGGTCTGGTGGAGGGCCGGATTTCGCATAATCAAATAGATGGCAGTGAGAGTAAAGGCTCCGGCCGCAACGTAGATGCCAATCAGAATTGACTGAGTCCTGGACTTTTTGAAACTAAACAGCGACCAGCACGGCACGCAAGTGGCATAGATCATAGGCAACTCGTCCAGCAGCTGATACTCGTAGAGCAACGTCATGTGGAAGAGCCACGAGCCCACGCCGACGAGTGTAAAGCCAAATCCAATAATCCAGAAGCGCTTCTCTTGGCCTTGCGTAATAGCGTGGGTCATCGAGAACATAGCAAGCATAATAAACACTGAGTTGGTGATTGTATTCATTATCTCGGCCATATAGTGGCTGACGACATAATTTTCCTCGCACCAATCAATTGTTGAGGTTGGAACGCCCCAGTAGCCAATTTCGGGCTCCGGGTAGGGGATTGCAAAGGGCAGCATCGTGGAGATGGAGAGAGGTAAGGATCGGTAGTTTGTGTTAAACAGAGAGCAAGCCTTAAAGGAAAAAAGTATCTGGGTGACTGGTACTGATGAGTGGCAGTGAGAAGTAACAGTGGCAAGTGGTGGCGAGCACAGTTAACCGGTGACGGGTGATGTGGGGGAGGCTTGCTTGTAGCAGTGATGGAGGAGTAAATCCAGATAAATACGTCCGAGGTTATGAGCAACTGAGAATAGAGCGCTCTAGCAACTTTTTAAATTTGTAACGTAGAGATATTCTAAGCAGCAATGCCTTTTATTTTATCTTTATAACTGAGTAATGCTGTTCTGATTTCGGTCGGGAGTGTGTGCTGCTTATATACCCACTGTAGTCCCCTTAGCTGGTTATGTGTGATGAAATCCCGACGTGTGATTGACCAGGCACGTGAAGGCGCAGGAGGCGTGGGCGGAACAAGCGGATAAACCACTTGGGTGGACAGGGGGGTCAGGACGAGGCACCGAGCGGGTCACACCTGCGAGGCACCTGGTCTGCGTTTCAGAAAGTCCGTTGTAGCGCCCCAGCATGGCCCTGCGTCTTTGCTCGCCCCAATCGCTACTGAATCTGCCTCTGCGTTCCGTCGCTCCCAGCCGTCCACGCCCTCGGCTGTTTCAGCGCCGATGACCTAGTCTGGGAGTGAATTGGACCCAATGTATGGGCGCCCACTGCTGCACGGGTCTGCGCAGAATGAGTGCCGGCCACCAATGAGACGATGGTTAGTCAGGATGACAGGCCCAAGGCTCGACTTTCTGGCATTCCCAAAACCGATCTCGGCCGAGATGCTCGTATGTACCTCGCAAACCCCGAGCTTGCCGGTTTCTCTGCGCACTCCTACAGCAGCTCCCAAATATCCCGGCATTATTCGTTGTGCATTCTCTTAGTACGCTGCCGTTGAGTTGCCCGCCTGGTCGCCGGCTTCCTGATGCCAGCAGCTCATTTCGTCCCACACAATCCAGCGTAGTTATCACATTCGAGTCACTCCGTGGGCATTGCTGAATCCCGAGATGGCAATGACACCGCCCGTGGTCGATCACTTTTGGTGAGTGGCTCATACTGGCGGGGGCTTTCCCTCGCTCTCTGCTGGCTGAGCTCATGCTAAACCCACAGCAAAGGGGGTTGCGGGCGGGCGCTTGTAGGATGACTCGGCCAGGACCTTGCACTGTCATAACAAAATAGATAAAAATAGACATAATGAGATAAAAATAAGTCTGCAAGAAGCTCGTCTCTTATGTCACGCTGGCTCACCCTCTTGCATTCCTGAAACTTCTAAGGCCCTGCCCTTCCACTCCTCTCGGATAAAGAATCGATTTTCGAAGCTAGCACTATTTGGAGGTATAAATTGATAAAGTATTTACAAAGAGGTCGTAAGCAGTGAATAACTACGTACTGCGTTAGAAACCTGCAATTAATATTTTATAGCCTTCCCTTTTAGACGCCGTTAAAGCATTACAAGGAAGATTGACGGCGGATTGTGTCAAAAGCCCAACATCCGAGTCCCCCTTATCCCAGCCCAACGCAACACTACAAGTAACGTAGCTCAAAACTGGAAAAGTGGAATAAAAACCGATAGAGTTTGGTATGAATTGCCCAGTGACACTTTTAATTCGCTTATTATCCCAAAAAATCAGAAATTGCAAATCAGGACTATTCTGTATAGTCGGTTCATCCGTACAATAATCACACAGGGCGTTTGGTGTAGTTGGCTATCACGCTCGCTTAGCATGCGAGAGGTCCCCGGTTCAACTCCGGTATCGTCCACTTTTTTTTGGGTAAGTCACAACTTGATGATCTGCTACCAAGGATCCAAGTGGAGTATGGGAATATCGGAACTGCTGAACCTTTTTCACGCTATACGCAAGCTCGCCTCGTTCATTTTATTTAACAGGGATTGTGCATTTGTCCTTTCTTTTCTCCAGCCACAGTATGACCCGACATCTGCCCAAGACCTCCACAAATTTCATTTTAATATCAACGTGAAAACCGGCTACCCATGACATGTTTGCATTGGCTGAGGAAATAGAAGCCATCGAGGCTATTTATCCGGGATCTCTAGAGCTTATTGCTGAGCGAGAGTACATTCTAAATATTCCTGACAGACAACTGTCACTACGGCTCGAGTTTCCTCAAGACTACCCTGAGAAAGTGCCCACCTTGGTGTCTGTTGTGAAGGGTGAAGGCTTTGCTGATCTCTACCGAAATATATTGGAATCAAATTTCACCCCAGGCATGGAATGTATCTTTGATTTCATCGAAAACTGCAGAGAGCTGTTTCCCGAGCCCGAAGAAACAGCAGAGGAAGACGCTAACATTGAGGCCCTGGACCTGGCCCACCTTGCAGATCCTTTCGAAGGCTGGATCATGGGTGATCCAATTGTTGACAGAAAAAGCACATTTATTGGTTATGCAGCCCCGGCCGAGTCTATGGATCAGGCCGAAACCTTGATCAGCCAGCTTCTGCAGGATAAGCGTATCTCAAGGGCCACTCACAACATTATGGCTTGGAGAATAAAGATTGGTCATGCAATGCAGCAGGACTGTGATGATGACGGAGAAACGGCAGCTGGAGGGCGTCTGCTTCACTTGATGCAGGCCATCGGTTGCATCAATGTGGTGGTCGTTGTGTCGAGATGGTATGGTGGCATTCATCTTGGTCCTGATCGATTTAAGCATATTAACAACTCAGCCAGGATTGTCCTTGAAAAAGCTGGCTTCATCAAGAAGCAGGGATAGTCTTCCTCGTCGGCATTTTGCAGTACATAGATTAAAGGCATAAATAGGTGGGGCATGATACAACCAGTGTAATCATGCCGAGATACGGCTTTCACCGAAATGTCAGGCTTTTTTTTTGACAGCTTGTAGTCTCGCTTAGATCTACTAAAGATCGTTTCACTGAGAAGTCAATTCTCGAGCTGAGGGTTACGCAGAGAAATTAAAATGGGCTTGTTCACTTCTTTTTGCTCGAATGTGGCTTTCCCGAGCCAGCAGAGAGTCCCCCGCGGTTTACCACTTTGACTTTGGATGCCGATTCCGCACGTTCAGAGTTCTCATCGCTGTCATCATCATCTTCATCTGCTCGCTTTCTCTTCTCTGGAGTCGGCATTTGTGATTTTAAAACACCCCAGGTCTGCCGTCCACTGACATTCTGGTCCTTATCGTCGTCAACCAGATCGTCGATTTCTCCAAATGAAAGCATTTTGGGCGCTGTTTTTCTCCTGCGGCTATTGTCGGTCTCCCTCAGGGACCACTCCGAAGCATCCTGAACCTTTCTGGCCCTTGCCTTGATTTCCCGCTCACTTTGACTGACTGTCGCTTGGCGCATAAACTTCATGTTCATTAGAGTTCCCGACAGTTCTTTTGAAGATTCATCTGTAGAGGGTTTACTCCCGTTGGCTTGGAAGGGCCGTCCAGCTTTGCCATTCTGCGTGCCTCCTGGCAGTTTTATAGTACTTGGAGATTTCATACCGCTATCACGTGGTAAGTAGCCAAACCAAAAAGTGAAAAAAACAACCCGAGATTTCGAGCAGCCTGCCTACCCTCAGCCAATCGATTTATTAATGTTAGGTGACGTTGAAGAGTTGTTGAGTTATCACAGCATAATAGGAGACCTTTGTGTCCGACAAAAAAAAAAAAATTCACAGCCGTGCCAATTATTTTTCACTGAAGAGGTCTCAGACTATCGAGGCAAATAATATTCATTCACAGTTTCAGCACCACCAGTAGCTTGTATCTTTTGTAGTCCTCATCATCTCGAAATGAGTATCGACTACAAGTTTAGCAATTTGTTGGGCACTGTGTACAGACAGGGAAACCTTCTGTTCACTCCTGACGGCTATTCTGTTCTGTCCCCTGTCGGTAACAGGGTTTCCTGCTACGACATCTATAATTCTAAATCCTACACTTTTGGATACGAACATCGCAAAAACATTGCCAGAATTGCAATCAATGATAAAGGAAATCTTTTGATGTCCGTCGATGAAGACGGTCGTGCAATTCTAGTGAATTTTGTTCGCAGAACTGTTCTCCATCACTTCAATTTTAAGGAACCTGTCAGTGATATCAAGTTTTCCCCCTGTGGAAGATTTTTTGCTGTTGCTTGCGGCAAAAGGGTGCAAGTGTGGCACTGTCCGAGCGAAGTTTCAGTCAAGCAGTTTGCTCCTTTTGTTAGGTACCGAATCTACACCGGCCACTACTCTCCAATTACTCGCATTGAGTGGTCCGCGGATTCTAGATTCTTTTTGACATCCAGCAAAGATCTGACTGCCAAGCTGCACTCTATCTCATCGGAGGAATCCTCTGCAGCAGTTGCTCTTGCCGGTCATAAAGATTGCGTTATTGGCGCGTTTTTCTCTGAGGATCAGACATCGATCTACACTGTATCTAAGGACGGTGCTTTGTTTGTATGGATGTTTGGCAATCCGAATGTTAATGAGGAAGACGATGATGCCGAAGACGAAGTTGAAGGGCGGTGGTTTATAGCACACAGACATTTTTTCTTCCAGGAGAAGGCAAAGTGTGTTGCTTTCCATCCTAAGTCGTCTATGCTTGTGGTTGGATTCTCCAATGGTGTTTTTGGACAGTATGAGATTGGTTTGCATGATGACGACATCACAGTCAACGAGATTCAACGTCTAAGTGCGTCGCAGCAGGAGATCGATTTTGTTTCCATCAACTCGACAGGAGAATGGCTAGCAATGGGTGCAGCTAAATTAGGCCAGCTTTTGGTTTGGGAATGGCAGTCTGAATCGTATGTTTTAAAGCAGCAGAGTCACTATGATGCGATCAACACCTCTTGCTATTCTGCTGATGGCTCGAAACTAATCACCGGTGCTGATGATGGTAAGATCAAGGTTTGGGACACTAACACTGGATTTTCCACCGTCACGTTTAGCGAACACAATTCTGCGGTGACTGGACTAACTTTTTCCAACAAAGGAAATGTTCTTTTCTCTGCCTCTCTTGATGGATCTGTCAGAGCTTGGGATCTTGTCAGATACCGAAACTTTAGAGTATTTACTGCTCCTGAAAGAGTTCAGTTTTCGAGTGTCAGTGTTGATCCGTCTGGTGAAATTGTTTGTGCAGGATCTCTTGACAATTTTGATATTTATTTATGGTCTGTTCAAACAGGCCAACTACTTGACACCCTTACTGGCCACACTGGACCTGTATCCGGCCTTGTTTTTGGATCTAATAGTGTGCTCGCCTCTTCATCTTGGGACAGGACTGTTCGTGTTTGGAACATTTTTGGCAGAGGAACCCAGGTGGAACCAATTACCATGAGTGAAGAGGTATTGGATGTTGCTTTCTCTCCGGACTCCAAACAGGTAGCAGTGTCTACTCTGGACGGATACATTTCTTTCTGGGACGTCGCTGATGCCAAGCAAGTGGGTATGATTGATGGCCGCTTTGACGTGAGTGGCGGTCGTTTTGCTTCTGACAGATTTACCGCAGAAAACTCTAAACGCTCCAAATCTTTCACTACGATCTCTTACTCTGCTGATGGCAGTTGCATTCTTGCTGGTGGAAATTCTCGTTTTATCTGCCTCTATGATGTGGTTAATAATGTTTTGCTCGAGAGATACAGCGTTTCAAAGAACATGTCCATTGATGGTACTCTTGACTTTTTAAACTCCAAGGATATGACAGAAGCTGGCCCCAAAGCACTCATTGATCTCTCCGGAGACTACTCTGATGAGGAGGATCGAGTTGACAACACATTGCCTGGAGCTTCGCGTGGCGATGCCTCCACAAGAAAGGTGCGTCCCCAAATCAAGATTACATCTGTTCGCTTCTCCCCTACTAATCACTCGTTTAGTGCTGCTTCTACAGAAGGTTTGCACATCTACTCTCTGGATGAGTCTAATATCGAGTTTGACCCATTTGATTTGGACGTTGACGTTACTGTAGATACGACTGTTGAGGCGCTGGACAAAGGAGAGTACCTCAAGGCCTTCGTCATGGCTTTTAGACTCGGTCACCAATCGCTCATCACAAGAATCTACGAGTCAATCCCAATTGCTGATATCAGTTTGATTTCCAGAGACATTCCGGTCGTATATCTCCAGCGCCTTCTTGAATTCATTACCAAGGTTTGTGAAAATCACCATATGGAGTTTCACCTGCTGTGGCTCAAGGCTATTCTTACTGCACAGGGACCTTACATTGTCAAAAACAAAAGCAGATTTTCTCCAGTTATGCGAGCGATACTCAAGTTTTTGAGCAAGTCTAATAAGGATTATGTCCGCCTTGTTGCTGGTAATGGCTATTCTATTTCTTTCTTGACCAAGGAAAATGCTGCTATTGTCGATGTGAATGAAATGGACCAAAATGAGGAAGGTGTTCATGAAAATGGGGATCATGATGATAGCGGTGAAGAAGAAGACGACGATGAGGAGGGTTGGTTCGGCCCTGAGTCAAAGGGCGCTGCACTCATGAGCTCGCCAGTCCACCCTGATTCCGATTCTGAAATGGACGAGGACTAAACGCGCGTAGTTATACATATTGCATAAATCTTTCAAATAAATATACTTGAGCATGAGTTACTTTTTGGCAACTACTTTTGCCTCTCTAGTTTAGAAGGCTCTGGCACCGTCAATTCTAGCTTGGGCAGCTCCTCAATGTCGGACGGCACAATATCGCTATCTTTTGATAAATCTTGTTCCTCAGCTGATAAATCACTATCCAACTCCTGGTATTTTTTCTTGGACCTAGCTTTTTTCTTCCTTGCTTTGTTGCGGTTGAACTCGGCAATCACTGCTGCCCTGCAAGTCTCGGGATTGAGCAGCTGGTCAACCTTGTCGGCTAAAATCTCCCTCGCTTTAGCCCGATTTTGTTCTCGTGACCTAGTATGCTGTGATGCAACAACAATTCCAGTTGGAGCGTGCCGCAGCTGTACTTTACTGTTCGTTTTGTTGATCTTCTGACCACCCTTCCCTCCTCCTTTAATGAAGACTTCTTCAATCTCAGTCTCTGGAAGTTTTGGGCGAGGGGGGAATTGAAACCTTTTAATAAAACTTACTCTAGAGAACGAGAAAAATCGAATTGAAACATAATTTATTGCCAGAGCTCCGACCCGCTGCCGAGACCAGGCATTCATGTTGAATATGGTAATCTGGCAGATGGTCCGCTAACTGAGGACCACAAAACACCCACTAAAATACATAAATACACACTAGAAAAATATATTCAGCAACCAGAGGAGCAACAAAATCACATCTACCCCGGGCAAGATGGATCTGAATGGGTTGCATTACCGTGGACAACTGAATACTCTTGCTGTGGACTTTTTACCAGAGAACTTCAACGCTCTAATACGGCAGTCAGTTACAGCAGATGCTGAGACAGTCGCCTTGGACCCAAAATCATGGGAAATTATCAACGGTGAACTGTCATGGGAAGATCCAACGCTTGTGACGGCAATTAGGTATGTTAACGGACTAGTTATGCTGGCGAGAAACTTGGTGGTGATTCCGGGTGCCTGGTCTTTCGCCTTAGCATCAGGTCTGCCGGCCAGAATTGTAGCAATTATTCCTATGACTGCCACTTTTGGCAATCAGCTCGATAGACTGAGGACATCCCTGATCCAGTTTCTCTGCAACTACTTGAAAGCGTCTGATGACTCAAATGAGTTGCTGATATCTAATGCTATGAAAAGTGTTCACAGTGGGCGGTTTTTGAGTGACGACGAGAGCATCAACTTGCCCTTGATCGAGGCATTAGTGGAGTTACACAACGTCGTGATTCAAAAGGGAGGGATATATCCCGAGGTCATTAGCGTTCTATTGCTTGACAAAAGCAAAAACATAATGAATCATTTTCTCAATCATGCCGATGAAATATCGGATCATGGCCTTGACAGTCTAAGAGGTTTGTTTGCAGCCATCATGACTCAGAACACTGAGGCCAGCTTGGCTTTGGAGTATGGTTGCAACAAGACAAGTTTGGTCAGGCTAGTTGATGCATGCACTGAACAAGGAGCTGACACTAAATTCAATGACTATCAATGTCAAACAGTGTTGTCTTGGTTTATAAAGAATGTCATCCAGATCAAAGACGAAGTCATTGACGTGTTATGCAAAAGGCAGACAGCAACCAAAGACGAGTACTTTTATTTGTGGAGTATCCTTCTAGTTAGCCTGAGGGGCATTCAAAATGTCATGATACCTAATAGCGTATTGGAAACCAGATTCCTTCCCTGCGCAGTTGAGATTTTACATGCTCTTGAGAAACACGTTCCAAAAATGTCCAAACTCCGAGATTTACAAAGCATGGACAGCCTGGACGAAACTTGGAAACGTCCCGAGCAATTTCCAGAGGTTAAAAGCGAACTCATCAGTATCATTGCGGTGCTTTCTGAAAAGAGGCGGCAGGTGCAGGACACAATTCGCGAGACGCATGCTCTGGAGGTTATTCTTTCAAATTGCATCATTGACAGAAACAACCCGTACATTCGAGAACGCAGCATTGTTTGCTTAAAAAATGTGCTTGAAAGCAATCAGGAAAATCAGGCAATTGTAGCTCAGCTAGAGGCACATGGCACAGCGAAGGAAGACGATATTCTGGCGGCAGGATTTGAAACGGAATTTGTCAATGGCAAGCTAGCGCTAAAGAAGCGCAAGATTGAGGAGTTGTAGCATCAAAGAAGTGGGTGATAATAGTTTTATTATATGCATGAAATTTACATAGTGTCAATGATTCTGCGGGCCAAGATTTAGGCGCCTGGCATGAGACTTGGGGTAGCATTCTCTGCCTCCTCTTGAAGCTTCTTCATCTTGATATCCTTGAGCTGTCTTGAGATATAGATCAACAGGATGGTCGAGAACAAAGCGGTGAGACCAGTAAGGACCATGTTGATGGGGGTCGGGTTTCCACCAAACTCAGTGTGGACAGTCTTATCAAGGATCGATTGCGTAAGGTTGAACAGACCTGAAATACAAATAATAAGGCCATAGACAGTGCCGAAAGTATCGAAGCCGAAGACTTTAGCGCAGAAGTCCGAAACACACGTGTAGTAGAAGGGTCTGTAGGCGACAAGAATAGAAATAGTGACATGAGCGGTCCAGGCATATGGGAACCAGCCAAACACACCAATAATGACGGAAGTGATAGAGAGGATGGTGAGGATAGCCAGAGTAGAAAAGTTGTCAAGGAGCAGGCCAATGAAGGGGATGGCAAGGGCTCCACCTGCAGGAAGTGCAATGTCAAAGAAAGCATTGATGAGCTTGGCTTCTTTGTATCCAAGAAGGTAGGTGTACTGCGAGAGGACGGTGGCCACAAAGTAGTTAATTCTGAGCATTTGGATGAGGGTGAAGAGGGCCATAAGATAGAACCACGGAGTACAAATTTGGTACCAAGCGGAATAGCCATGCAGAGCACCAGCAACTCCAGAGATGTCCTCGACGTCCTTGGACTTGGATTCGCCCTCAATGGTGTCGTAGTTAGCGGTGTCAGAAGCGGGGGCAATAGCAGCAGGCGAAGCAGTCTGGCTACCCTGGAGAAGACTGGAAGTCTCTGTAATCTCTGTCGCAAGATGCTCGGTGGCCTCCTCAGCAATTTTAGCTAGCTCACCCATCTTGTAAGAAGTGGAGGGCATAAGGAAGATCTGGCAGAGCAAAATGAATGTGGGAACGGTGAGATACCAAGTGAAGAACTTAGTGGGGTAGAAAGTGCCACCACTCTTCTCGTATGCAATTCTGTAGAAAAGGAAGAGAGCCGAAGAAGCATCAAAAGCACCAGTGATGAGTGCAAGGATGGTTCCGGAGTACTCCGGGAAGGTGTTGGAGAGCTGGAAAGAGGAAATGAAGGTGTAGGGGCCACCGAGAGCAAGCAAAGCATAGCCAACAATGTAACCATCAAATGAAGAGATGAAGTAGGCGTTTCTCAGAATAAGACAAGCAGCAAAGATGAAGAGAGACCCCAAAATGCCGCAGACCTTGGGGCCCCACTTGTCAAGCATAAAGCCAATAGGAACAGCAGCGACATTTGTGGTAGTAGCAGCGACCGTGAAAATAAAGTTGAGTTTAAGCTCCTGCTTGGAACATACAGGGACGCCCTGCTCAATCTCGTCTGGAGTACAGTACTGTCTGTAGACACCCTCGGAGATGAGAACTGGTTTGAAGGCCGCAAAGCCAAAAGCCGGGCCGGCAGCGAGAAGACACCAAAAGATGGCACAGGCGACCTGGGCGATTCTAACGGTTTTGGAGATCTGGTGGTGAAGCGGCATTATTGCAGGTGCTCTTGAAGACGCTAAATGGGCAAGTCTGGCAGGTTACTAATTCAATGCAGATGGCCAAGCTGTGGGAGTTGAAAAGGAATACTCAGAAGTACCAGATTCTGAGCCTCTTTGAACGGGATAGTGAGGAGAAAAAAAGTTCGGTTGAAATTTTATGTCCAACAGTGCTTCTGTTATCTAGATAAGGCGGCGTCCCGGCGTGGCGCAAAGGGCACTAAGCGGGTGTGTGGAGTTGGCCGGCGGTTGGGGAGGTTTGCTGGGCCGCTGGGTAAGGATGCAAAGCAATTTCAGAGGCGAGAAATGCTAGCGGAAAGAGCAGCAGGTGTAAATGAGCAAAGCAGAATATATCTTGCTTTCTGGATGATGTGCTTCTTATATTCGGGTCTGCGCTATGACCAAAAAAGCACGCTCGAGGCTGCTGCACCAACAAAAAAAAAAAAAGCAGTGCGAAAAAAACAGTCGCCGTTATCACCAGGGTTGAGCGCTCAAAAAGGAAGCAGTAGGGCTCGGACCCGAACTGTGGGCTAGAGCGGCACGCCGAGGTAGAAACCGCAGATCATATTCTGTGTCTTGGTCCTTCTGTTGCGCTGGGTCAATGCCAAGCTGTGGTTGGCCAGTGACTGGCCTGAGCGGCGAGGATCTGAGCTGGCGCACGGCGGTCAGCAGCTCTTGAGTTTGATTCTGCTGGGCCGAGCACCGGCCCAAGGCGAAGCAAGATTTTGGCAGCTTTTGGTCGATTGCTGGCCCTGAGTCAAGTGTCCGCTCATCTCCGTTATTTCCACCCCGGCCGGTATCTCTTTTGCTGCTACGACGTCCCAGCGTCTCTCGCTGGCTGCCGACTGCAGAAGCACGCTTCCCCATAGGGAATTGACTATGCATCTTGGACCCCACTTTGGCCAGAGGCTGCAGCAAGAAAAATGTTCCGGGGCAGCATCGGTGAGGGCATCTCGGTGATGGCCGGTGTCTGAGCCTTGGTCATTTGCAACGGCCCTGCGAGGAAATGGCTGGTGTCGTTTAATCGGTTGGCCTAATAAGGTTCATGTGCACCAGAAGTGAGATGAAATGCCACTAATACCTCTAAATGAAATCGAGTAGAGCCACAGAAAGCGTATTCAGTCGCTCTTATGCAATAGCGTTCCTGTCTGCCCCTGGGTAGACCAACTACATGGAGCCAGCTGGGTGACCCAGTGCCGCTCGCTGCAAAGGGACAGAGCGCTGCTCGCTTCACTGGTGCCAGTGGGCCAGACTCTGCAATTGTACTCTCTGTACTGGATGCCCTTCCCAGGTAGCTCATGCCATCACATAGAAAGCTCGTATTAATGCTATTTAAGTATATCTACTAAAGCGATTGCCTTAGCGCGTGCGAATAATGCCAGCTGCAATCAGCAGGTTGACCTTCTTGCGCACCTCAGGATTCTTCATGTGATCCTGCAGAGCTGCAGGATTCGACTGCGCCTGTTGCAGGATAGAGTTCATGACAGGGTCCTGCAGAATCTCAACAATCTCGGGATCATGCTGGATGCGCTCCATGGTCTGCTCAGGAGTCTCGCCGGCCTGCGACTGGAAACGAGCAGACGTAGCCTTGTAGTACAGCTCATCAATCTCGCGCGTGTGCTTGCCCTCAGTGTCAATTTCACGAGCCTTGTCCAGAGTCTCGAGACACTTGCGGTACTCACGCATAATGTTGTAAGCGGTAGCTTTGCGGTAGTACGCCTTGTAGAAGGTGGGATCCAAAGAAATTGCAGTGTCACAGTCTCTGATAACTTCGGGGTACGAGATAAGCTTGAGATAAGCAGCGGCACGATTTGAGTAGCCACGTGGGTCTTCGGGGGCGCGCTTGATGGCATCAGTGTAAGCCTTGACGGCACCGGGGAAGTCGCCAGCCTTGAAGAGCGTGTTGCCTTCCTCGCGGGCCTCCTCGGCCTTAACAGGATCAATGTAGGCTTCTTTTTCACGCTTTGCCAGGTCACGCTGGGCCGTTCTGAGCTTAGTCAAAATATCTGGGGTGCGGTGCTCCGTCAGAGCCGACTCGTAGGCCTCAATTGCCTTGGGCAGGTCGTCCTTTTTGATGTAGCAGTTGCCGATACGGCCATAGGCACGAGCGATTAGCTTGAAATCGGCAAACATTTCCTTGCCAACTTCAATGCTCTGCTGGCAAGTGGCAATAGCTGTATCGTAGTCGCCCTTTTCAAATTCTGCGGCAGAGCGATTGTTAAGGTAGGTGATATCCTTGTGAAGCTCATATGCCTTGTTGTAGTGCTCAATTGCTTCATCAAATTTGTGGGCCTTGTAGGCGGCATTACCAAGGGCCTTTTCAGCCTCAGCAGCAGCTTTTTCAGAAGAAACAGGGGTGGGCTCTGGCTGGGCAGGTGCTGGCTCAGTTTTGGGCTTTTTGACCTCAGCAGCAGGCTCGGGGACGGATTCAGCTGGGTCACTGTCGTCGGCAGCGCCAGGAGCACCTGCTTCTGGTCCACCAGGCATATTATCCATGTCAATTCCAAGCAAAACAGCAATGGCCTGCATCAAGCGGGGGTCCTGAGCAGCACCAGACAGAGCAGACATTGGGTTCTTCTGCAGCTTGGCGAACTCGGCCTGGAAGCTCGGGTCATGGACAAAGTCCTTTGTTTTTGGATGGGCAGCGAGCTTGGCCAGTGCCGCTGGATCGCTAAACATGCGGCCCATGTCCATGTCAGGAGACTGGCCATCAGCTGCAGCCTCAGCCCTGATGGCATCTTCAACCTGCTGCAGGCCCGATTTGGCCTGGGCATTGGCAGGATCGAGTTTGAGGGCCTCTTCGTATGCATCTTTAGCCTTGACGAGATCCCCCTCGCCAAAATGAGCTGTGGCAAGACGGGTGTAGCCCTTGGGCCAGGAAGAGTTGATTTTGATGCATTGCTCAGCGTCCTCGGCTGCCTTTTTGTAGTCCTTGAGAGAAGCGTAGGCACCAGAACGGTTGGAGTAGAGCACATGATTTGGCGTTGGGGAAGCAGCAATGGCCTGCGAGAAGAGGTCCACGGCTCCGTTGAAATCCTTGGCAGCAAATGCCTTGTTGCCTTCAGCCTTTAGTTCGTCTGCGGTCGACATTTCTTGTTGGTAGGTTTCAAAGAGATGAGGGTAGTATGTCACTGGGACGTCGCTGGGATTTTTATACAGCGGGAGTTGGTGGGGAGCTGGAATTTTTCTGGAAGGTACTACTGGTGTCGAGAACGGGCAGTGCCAGCTGGGAGGTTTCTGGGCTTGAGTTTTCTTGGTTGGGAGTTGGGAGTTGAGGGAGATGGGAGCTGAGGGAGGTGGGAGCTGAGCTGGGTTGGGCCGGACGAGAGGGGCAGTCCCTGCGTGACGGGTGTTATGAGTAGGCAGGACTGCTGTGACAGAGGCGATCCGCATCTGATGGAAGAAGCGTGGGCCAAGAATAGTTGAGCGGCAATTCAAGCTTTACAACCTGTCGCTGCTTCGCACTCTCATCATTTTGCAGTTGCTGCTGCAGCCAAACTGTCTCGAGCTTGCCACAAGTTGAATGCTGAAGAAAGGCAGCAGGCCAAAGGGCAAATATTGTGTAGCGATTAGGACACAGTACTGATTGCTAGCCAATACTTCTGCCCAAATCAGCGCTAGAAAATGGGAAAACAAGCTAGCACTGACATGCCGAGTGCCTTACAACAATGCCTGGCGGTGGCCATCAACTATCAAGCCCGCCAGCTTTACGTCTGGAAATAGGCACCAGTTGGCGAGTCAGGCGGAGAAAGGGCTACGCAAACGATCGCAGCACATGGTGAGCCAAGTTTATTCTAGCGCAGCTGGAAATACCACATTCCCCGCAATCCTTAGCCGCCCCGACCTCCCGCCCCAGCCTTCCTTCTCGGCCAACCCCTCGGCACCCCGCTCAACTCCCTATCTGAGCTTAATTACGCAGGAGCTGCAGCCCCACTAAGCTCGGGGCAACAGGGCAGCGGCCAGCAGAGCGGCCAGCTCTCAGAGAGCCCGTCTTCGGACGGCTGTTAGCCCTTTGATCGCACAAAACCCTCCTCTTCTCAGCACCTCTCCTGGTACTCTCCAAAACCATGTCCACTTGGCCACCTACCCAATGCCAGCTCCTCATGCATTAAGCATTAAGCACATGACCGCCTCGTGCTTCATCTCTCGGGAGCTGCCTAGAATGGCAGCCCGGATGATAATAAAACCCAGCTAATCTCCTCCCGGCCCCAGCCATCCAGAAAACTCACCAGGAAGCCTCGAACCGTCCACTAACTCTGCAGTATAAACGGAACGGTCGGGACCAACAGAGACTCAACCCTCACAACTACCTGGGCCTTGAGGAATCGGCCCGCTAGTTGGAGTTAGAGATCCCCTTTACGCCAACCGTCTGATTCGTTCGCAAAAACAAGGAACCGAATCTCGCATGGACCAAGACGATCTCCAAATGGTGCTGGCAGTCACGGCTGTCACCACCAGCATGAGCTATGTTTTTATGCTCGACTCGGGCATTGTCACTTATCTTGAACTCAAGCACAATCTGATCCACGCCATTTCCGAGTCAGCCAATCTTTCTACTGACAATATTGCGGTCCATGTTTTGTCTTGGTTGCTAGCAGCCTCGTATGCCTTCGTCTCCATGTCGGTCGTGTCCTTTTCTGCTGTCTTCCATGTCCTTTGCCTTCTCTGCATCATCTGGAAGAAATGGGACAATATTCACAAATACTTGGCGAGGCTACAGTGCGGAGAGCTCTATCAGCTTGCAATCATGTAGGCTTTCTATCAAGAACCCTGCAGTCTCGGTTTTTTAGCATATACCATATAAAGACTTTGAAGAAAAGCCAGAGCCGCTTCCCACAACAGAAATCAAGAAACGAGAACTGAGAGCTGAGAGATATTGATCTCTTTCGAACATGTCTCACACTTT
Organism: Grinbergsozyma bentonensis; assembly: GCA_030561725.1. Taxonomy (NCBI): domain Eukaryota; kingdom Fungi; phylum Ascomycota; class Dipodascomycetes; order Dipodascales; family Trichomonascaceae; genus Grinbergsozyma; species Grinbergsozyma bentonensis. Next base: position 13,899 of record JAKTYB010000041.1, on the reverse strand, counting down.
TCTCAAAGGCTTTTTAATCTCCTTCGTTCCCATCCACCTTTTTTGCTTCTAAACATTTTTTTGTTTCTCTCCGCACTCAACAACGTGCACGTTAGCCCTCTCGGCTACCCCACAATCGGCCATTTGGACGGGAAAACAAGCGCCATAACGCAATTCATTCCAATTTTACCGATAAGAAATAACATGAACCCAAGCCTACTATGCCTTTGTATATCCTCTTATTCTTCTCTTCCCTCGCCTTCCCACTCGCCATCTAATCTTCTACTCGCCCTAAAGCCCCACCATGCACTTTGCTGCATCTCGGACCACCCCACCATAGGCCTGCCTACACAAAATCTTGCCTCTGCCCCACCCTCAGCCCAAACACTATCACTCTCTTTAACATTCCTCGGTATTCTTTTGGCAAGAATCTGTCCATGGCCATTCAATGATGACTGCCGCTGAAACACAGCCTCTTCTATCTAATACTCCCCAGGGTTCCCCTGTCAGGGATAGTACCTTGCTGAGACCCCCCGCCATTCCCCGCAGCCCTTCGCTCGTGACACGCTGGAAAGCGAGGGTTTCCAAGACTCTCTTCTCGTCCAAAAAGAAGTCTCGTGCCACTGAAATCTACTACTCGGTCTTTTCTCAGTACAAGAATGATGTGTTCGAGTCCGCGACCAGCAATTTTGGACTCTTGCAGAAACAACAGGAGGAATACGACCAAGTAGTTCAGCAAGTCAAAGATGCATTTGACGCTGGAATCCAGCCTTCGCGCATTTCTCAAGGCTCCTCGGGCTCTTACTTTATGAAGACCCCCACAGGCGAGATTTGCGGAGTCTTCAAACCCAAAGACGAAGAGCCGTATGGCCCATTGTCGCCGAAATGGACAAAATGGATACATAGAAACTTGTTTCCTTGCTTTTTCGGTCGCTCCTGTCTCATTCCAAATAGTGGGTATCTGTCGGAAGCTGCTGCTTCCAAACTGGACCGCCTCCTGGGCACCAATATTGTTCCCTTCACTGACATTGTGGAGTTTTGGAGCCCCGTATTTTATTACAGGTTATCAGACCGCTGGAGGTTTAACCCCCTCCCTCCAAAAGTTGGATCTTTTCAGCTTTTTCTCAAGGGTTACCAGCAAGCTGATGTGTTTTTACGGCTTCATCCGCTCCCTGACTCTGCCACTGCCCAGACGCAAGGATCCGGGGGAGACAGTTTTGAGTGGACACCTTCAGTTATTGCTCAGTTCCGAGAAGAACTTGAAAAGCTGGTTATTCTTGATTATATTATGAGAAATACTGACCGCGGCCTGGATAACTGGATGATCAACCTTTCGTGGGTTGTCAATGAAGCTGGAACGCGTACGCCAAAACTCAAGATTGGCGCCATAGATTCCGGTCTAGCATTTCCTTGGAAGCATCCTGATGAATGGCGATCATACCCCTTTGGCTGGCTCTTCTTGCCAATGCTTCTAATAGGTCAGCCTTTTTCAGCAACCACGCGGCAATCCTTTCTGCCGCGTTTAACTTCAACAGAGTGGTGGGAAGAAACAGCTGTAGAAATGAGAGCGCTGTTTGAAAAAGATAAGGAGTTCAAAGAGAGAATGTGGAAGAAGCAGTGGGCCTTAGTGAAGGGTCAGGCTTTCAACGTTGTTCAAAGCCTAAAAAACCCCCATGAGGGTCCTCTCGAACTTGCTCGGCGGGTGCGCGTTATGGTCTGGGATGATGAAGTGAAAACTCCGGCCCATTTGCCATCGACTGCTTCCTTCAAAGACACTTCTCAAAATCTTGCTACCTCCATGATCCTGACCACCCCAATCAGAGAGGAGGAAGATATGGATGAGCTGACCCTGAGTAGATCACTTGATAGCTCTCTTGCTAATCAACCACAAACTGATTACAGATCTTTGAATGGACTCCTGTCGACAAGGCAAGGCTTGCCTTTGCCCGAGACTGGAGGTTCTCCAGATCGGAAGCGGCATCGCGGAGGATCTCTGGCCTTAGAAGCCAAATACAATAGTTTGCGTGAGGAAGGTGCATCCCCTAAGTGGAATGGTCTGTTGGAAACCGATTCTCCGGCCTCTTCTCCTTGGTATTCTAAAGTTGGAGATATCTTCAAACTCGATTCCGAGACTCAGGAAGGTGCCAGTACTCCAAAGGATTTGAACAGCTCTATGAACCTGGGCATTGCATATGTGGACCGATCAAAACCCATCATGAAGAAAGTCATCATAGAAAGGATTCAGACGGTAGAGACTAAACCTCCAGTCTTCACCTGGTGCTGATCATAGTATGTTGATCAATAAATAGAGCAATATTTATTAGAGACTAGAATAGTTACTGAAATTTCCTCAGCTGGGGCTGAGCTTTACCTAGCAATGGTTCTACATAGTTCCAAACTTCCTCTGCAACTTGCTGTATCGTTCCATCAGCACTAATAACCTTCCAAGAATCGTCTTGCAGCTCCTTGAACTTGTGCCTCACGCTCTTCTGCATCTCAGTATTTTCGTACCGCTCGTCTCCAAAGCCAGCGCGAGCTTTGGCGACAGATTCCGACACATCAAGGAAAAACACAACGTCAGGCGCTGGAAGCCCACGATCCGGCGCTCTACACCAATCAACATCCATGCCTGGTTTATTCTTCGCAGCAGAAAAGGCAATACCAGAATAGACATATCTGTCCACTACCAAGTTGATCCCCTCTTCCAGAAGCTTCTTCAGCTTGCTAACAGCCTCCCAGCGATTCGCAGAAAACAAGAGATGGATCGCCTCATCGGACAGGTCGTTCGCTGAGTCCGTCAGGTAAGAATTGATCATTTTGCCAATTGCTGTGGTTCTATCTGGAAACTTCAGTAGCTGGCATTTCTGCCCAGATCTGGAGATATTTTCTACCAGCAAATCACATTGGCTAGATTTTCCCGCCCTATCGAGACCTTCTACAAGAATGAACAGCCCTCTATTTGTCATTTAGAGTCCCTAAGCATGCACTGGATGGTTCACTGCTAAGGCATCGCGACGCGTTTCTGTCCACGCGGCTGTGCAACGCGGTTTCCAACCAAATCAATGCAGCTGGAAAAGTATAAATTTACCTGCGTGCAAAATATTTGTTCCATGTTTTAATTTTACCACCGCAATTCTTACCTCGTTACAGCCAAGCTCAAGATGTTGTAGTGTCGTTTTCCTGCGGTGCAGATAGAAGATCATTGCTGGGCACCTGAATATGATCTGTGTGATTATTTGGGAATCAGCTCGATCGACATGCTGTCAATTGAGTCAACTTTTGATTCGCTGGTACTGCGTCTCATCGTGTTTGTAAATAGTTAGGAAAAGAATACCAGTTCTGGAAAACCTTGTTTGAGAGGTGAAGGCACATACCTCGGCCGTTTGGCCCCAGTTGCCAATGGGTTAAACATCTCAGCGGCCTCCAAGTTATGCGGCTCCAGAGGGAGCAAACCGAGAGCTGAGATCTGCTCATGTCAAACCAAAACAAAAAAAAATGAACACAGAAAACACAAAAATAAAATGAAATAAATACTTTAATGAAGAGAATCAATACTAATGAACTAACGAACTAAGTAAAGTCAAATCAAATACAAATAATAGGCTAATTCTATCATCTAGAGGTCCATAGGACCGATAACCAAAGCTAGCAGAGCCATTCTCACAAACAGACCGTATCTCATCTGTCTGAAGTAGGCAGCGCGGTTATCAAAGTCAACTTCCTCAGAAATTTCGTTGTTTCTGGGAAGAGGGTGCATGACGCACATGTGCTTCTTAGCCTTGGACATGACAGCATTATTGACAATGTAAGTGTCCTTGAGGCGCTCAAAGACAGAAACATCTGGGAAGCGCTCCTTTTGAACTCTGGTGCAGTAGAGAACATCAGACTTAGCAAGGATATCATCAGTAAGCTTTTCAGAAACAACGCCAAGCATGTTTCTGGCAGCAAGCTCATCCAGAAGGTGCTTTGGAAGAGCGAGCTCCTTAGGAGAAACCAAGTTGATCTTGACATTGTAATGCTGGAGCAACACACAAAGAGAGTGCACAGGGCGACCATAAAGAAGATCACCCATGAAAGTGACAGTGATGCCGTTCACAGTACCAACCTCCTCTCTAATGGTGAACAGATCAAGGAAGCCCTGGGTAGGATGCTCACGGGAACCGTTACCTCCATTAATGATTGGGACCGGAGAGAATTTAGCAGCAATGTCAGCAGACTCTTCGTCGGGGTGGCGAAGAACAATACCATCAGAGTAGCAAGCAAGGGTTCTAATGGTATCCTGCAAAGTCTCGCCCTTCTTAACAGAAGAAGTGCCAGTGGAGATGGCAACAACGCGACCACCTAGTCTCTGCATAGCAGTGTCGAAAGAAGCTGAAGTACGAGTGGAAGGCTCATAGAACAAGGTGTTGATCACTCTTCCCTTAAGAATGTCCAACACACCAATTCTCTCAACGGCAAGGCGCATCTCCTGGGCTACAGTGAAGAGCAAGTGGAGATCGCTTCTGCTAAACTGGGAAACTGACACGATGTTGCGTCTCAGGAGTGGGTTGTTTTTAATCTTGCTCAGGAGCGAAGCAGATGGCGACAGGTCTCTAGCCAGAACTGGAGAAGAAGTAATGGCTGGATCAGTCATCAAAGAAGTGATTGAGGGTCTACCGCGGTCAGTGTAGGAGAAAGAGAACTTTTTGTTCGACACCATGGTGGGGGAGCTAACGGCCTGGGTAGGAGAAAGAAGAACATCGGTGCTGGTGTTGGCAATGTCCTTCTTCTCAATCATGTAAGATGAAACATCTTTTCCAGATGCAGAGGCAATGACCTCACCCTCAAGGCAAGCAGTAGCACCGTTGAAAGTGACTCTATCCACAACACCGTAAAGGGTCTTGCCAGTAATAGGAGAAACATGAACGCGATCAAGATCAACCTCAATAGAAGTAAGAGGCTGCTCGTGAAGCTCAAAAATGTTTATGGGGTTCGTGTGCAGGCGCGCAATCAGCTGCTCAACAGTAAGGCGAGACTCTTTGACAGCAGTGAGAAGCATAGGAAGCGCATCAGAGATGCCCTCACCAGGAGAAACCGTTTTACCGAGATCTCTGGCAAGCTGAGATGGAAGGATTCCGACAGAGAAAATATCAATCTGGTCAATGTTCGACCAGAGGGCCTTCTGGCATTCCTCGGTTGGCAAAGCCTTGCACTGAGGATATTCCTTCTGAGAAGCAAACAGAGCAAGGACAGAAACATCGCATGTAATTTTCATTCCCTTGCTCTTTGCCAGAGCAATCAACTCAATGTCTGTCTTGGTAGTAACGTTGGTAACATGGACAGAACGATTGTGAAGAGAAGCCAGAAGCATCATCGAGGCAAGAGAGGAATCTCTAGCATCAGTGACAATGATTCTGTTGCTAGGCCAAACACCGAAGTGTTCAGAAACAGTCTGAACCTTATCCTGGGAGGTCAGGTCATTGAAAAGAATGTTCAAGGAGCCAACAACACCCTGCAGTTTCTGAAGAATAGGAGCATTCTCAGTGGTGGCAGAGACTGAGATGTTGTAGTCGCCATTGCTCTTACCAGTGATGTTAGAAAGAGCAGCAGCGAGAGACTTCTCATCAGTGACAGAACCATCGACTCCAACTGGAAGGATTCTGCTCATGGTGAAACCGGAAGCAAGAGAAATCTTAGAAACCTCAGCGAAGTCCTTAGATCCCGGAGTAATAAGATGAGGAACAAAAGTGGCAACATTGACAAGACCTGGCAAGTCAAGAGTCTTGTGAGAGCACTGGTAATCCAGGTTTGAGACCTCCAGAGTGGGGTGCTTGGCAATGGCCTCAATCAAAAGTTTGGCGCACTTCACATTGGTGACAAGAGGAACAGCATAGTCAACAGCCATACGTCTAGTTCTGTAGCCCTTGGACATGTAGTTGGCAGGTCTCCTAAATCTGTTAGAAGAGGGCAAGTTGATGTAGAGGTCAATCAAATTGTTAGCCAAGTGCTGAGTAAGAGAATACTCCGACTTCTCAGAGTCGTCAGAGTCAGGAAGCACCTCCAAGTACTGGACAGGAATGTTGTGCTCCTGAATGAAATCAGCAGTTCCAGAGGTGGCAAAAATGTTGTAACCCATTTCCTGAAGCCTCTTCACAGCAGGGAGAAGTTCTGCCTTCTCCTTGTAGGAACCAATAGAAAACAAAATGTTTTTCTTAGGAAGCTTGAAACCAGTCGCAATCAGAGACTTGATGTAAGCCTCATACTTGTTGGCACCAAAAGTGGCTACCTCACCAGTGGAGGCCATCTCAACACCGAGAACAGGGTCAGCACCAGACAAACGAGAGAAAGAGAACTGAGGAACCTTTACAGCACAGTAGTTCTCAGGCAGATCCTGAAGAGGGTAGGGAGCAACTGGGAAACCAGCAATGACCTTCGTGGCCATCTCAATCAGATCGACACCAGTGACCTTAGACACAAAGGGGAAAGATCTAGAAGCTCTTACATTGCACTCAATAACCTTGATCTCGTTATCCTTAGCAATGAACTGGATGTTGTAAGGACCGGAAACGTTAAGAGCATTACCAATCTTAGCGGTGGCAACAACAATTCTCTTGACAGTCTCTGGGTCCAAATCCTGTGGAGGAACGATCAACGTAGCGTCACCAGAGTGAACACCAGCATTCTCAACGTGCTCAGAGACAACGTGCATGATAAGCTTGCCATCCTTAGCGACGGCGTCCATCTCAATCTCCTTCGCATTCTCAATGTACTTAGTGATGACAACCGGGTAGTCTCTGGAAACAGCAACAGCCTGGTTAAGGTAGTTGGCAAGATCGTCTCTGGAGTATACAGTGTTCATGGCAGCACCAGAAAGCACATAGGAAGGACGAACAAGAACAGGGTAGGTGACCTTCTCAGCAAACTCTTCAGCTTCTTCAATAGAAGTGAGCTCTTTCCAGGCAGGCTGGTCAACTCCAATGCGATCCAGCATTCTAGAGAACTTGTATCTGTTCTCGGCAGAGTCAATCATCTCAGGAGAAGTACCCAAGATCTTGACGTTCTGACGATGAAGAGTGAGGGCAATGTTATTAGAAGTCTGACCACCCATAGAAATAACAACGCCAGAAGAAGTCTCAAGGTCGTAAATGTCCAGAACTCTCTCAAGGTTGATAACTTCAAAATAGAGTCTATCCGCCTCGTCATAGTCAGTAGAGACAGTCTCTGGATTGTAGTTGACCATGATTGTCTTGGTTCCTTGCTCGCGAAGAGTTCTGACAGCACGGACAGCACACCAATCAAACTCTACAGAAGAACCAATTCTGTATACACCTGAACCAAGAACCATCACACCGTGATCATTGAACTCAATGTCATGAGAATCAGCATTGTAAGTCAGGTACAGGTAGTTGGTGAAAGCTGGGAATTCAGCAGCGACGGTATCAATCTGCTTGACAAATGGAGTAATCTTGTTCTGCACACGAACCTGTCTGATAGCAAGTTCATTGGAGTTGACAAACTTAGCAATCTGTCTGTCCTCAAAACCGAGCTGCTTGGCCTCTCTAAGAAGATTCACAGGGATCGAGGTAGCGGTGAACTTCTCCATATTCTTAGCAAATGAGACCAGGTTGGACAATTTGTTCAGGAACCACTTGTCAATGTTTGTCATCTTCCAGATCTTGTCAACAGAATAGCCCTGGTCGAAAGCATTAGCAATTGCAAAAAGTCTCTGATCAGAAGGAGTCTGCAGCTCAGAGTCAATGTCAATAGACATGAGAGCCTCCGTAGCGTTGAATCCGAGGTTGTGGTAGTCAGTAGATCTGATAGCCTTTTGAATCGCCTCTTCAAAGGTTCTACCAATCGACATCACTTCACCAACAGACTTCATAGAAGAGGAAAGCTCCTTAGAAACTCTGGTGAACTTTTTCAGATCCCAACGAGGAATCTTAACGACGACATAGTCCAAAGAAGGCTCAAAGCAAGCGGAGGTGACCTTAGTCACAGAATTCTTGATCTCATTGAGAGGAATGTTGAGACCAAGCTTGGCAGCAATGAAAGCTAGCGGGTAGCCAGTGGCCTTGGAGGCAAGCGCAGAAGATCTGGAAAGACGAGCATTGACCTCAATAATGCAGTACTCTTTGGAGAATGGGTTAAGAGCATACTGGATGTTGCACTCACCAACAACACCAAGGTGACGAATGACGTTCACAGCAGTGGTTCTGAGCATGTTGTAGTCCTCATCGGAAAGAGTCTGAGAGGGCGCAACAACAATGGAGTCACCAGTGTGGATACCAAGAGGATCAAAGTTCTCCATGTTGCAGACAGTGATACAGTTGTCGAAAGCATCACGAACGACTTCGTACTCAATCTCCTTCCAACCCTTCATGGACCTCTCAATAAGCACCTGGGGAGAGGCAGCGAAGGCCTTGGAGCAAAGAGCGACAAGTTCTTCTTCGTTAGAGGCGAACCCAGAGCCCAGACCACCAAGGGCGTAAGCAGCTCTGACAATAACAGGAAATCCAATATCCTTAACAGCCTCAAGGGATTCCGCAATGTTAGAGGCCGTAGCAGACTTGGCGCACTTCTCACCAATCTCCTCCATGGATCTAGCAAACAGCTCACGATCCTCAGTGGTGATAATAGTGTCAATAGGGGTACCAAGAACCTTAACACCAAGCTCTTCGAACTCATCCTTCAAAGCAATACCAACAGAAAGCGCAGTCTGTCCACCGAATGTACAGTAGATGGCATCAGGTTTCTCAAACTTGATAACCTTACGAACAAAGTCAGGGTTGACAGGGAGAAAGTATACCTTATCAGCCAAACCCTTAGAGGTCTGGATTGTGGCAATATTAGGGTTGATAAGAACAGTGTAGATTCCTTCTTCCTTAAGAGCTTTGATGGCCTGGGAACCAGAGTAGTCAAACTCACCAGCCTGGCCAATAGAAAGACCACCAGAACCAAGAACAAGCACCTTCTTGGCATGAACACGTGGATGAGCAGCGCGGTTCTCAGCAATACTGCCACCTGGGAAATGCACAGGTTTGAGCTCACCACGAGAAGCCTTGTGCTCGATGACAGTCTTGATGAAAACATCAAACAAGAACTCAGTGTCACGAGGACCAGGAGTGGACTCTGGGTGGAACTGAACGGAGAAGTAAGGCAGAGACTCATGATAGATACCTTCGTTGGAACCGTCATTGGCGTTGACAAACAGCTCCTTCCAGCCATTTTTAAGCGAGTCGACATCAACGGCATAACCGTGGTTCTGGGAGGTAATGTAGCAGCGGCCAGTGATGAGGTTGGTAGCCGGGATATTGTGACCACGGTTACCAAACTTGAGCTTCAGGGTAGAAGCACCCGAAGCCTGGGCAAGAAGCTGGTGACCAAGACAGATACCGAAGATGGGAGTCTTCTTCTCCTCGAGAGCGATGGCCAGTTTTTCGGAAATGTTGGCAAGTGTAGCAGGATCACCCGGACCATTAGAAACAAACAAACCATCGTACTTCTCGGAAAGAAAGTCATAATCCCAAGGTACAACCTTGAGCTCTACGCCACGACGAACAAAGCATCTGATTTGGTTGTACTTCATACCAACATCGATGGCAAGAATTCTGATAATCTTGTCATCAGGACCTTTGACAGCAATGTCAGCAGGAGGAGTGTAAAGTTTTGGCTCTTTGATGGAGACCTCAGCAACCAAATTCTTGGTGTTTGGGTCAACCCATTCGGGAAAGCTGAACTTCTTGGAGGCATCAGCAACAGCAATGCGACAAAGCTTGGAACCCTCGGTTCTGATGAGCTTAGTCAAACCTCTGGTGTCAACGCCGTAGATAGCTGGAATACCCTGTTCCTTGAGCCAAGTAGAGAGGGAAGACTTGGCAAGGAAGTGAGAGTAGTTCTCAGTGTAGGAAGCCACGACAAGACCCGCAACGTGGATCTTGGAGGATTCAAAGTACCTGGGCAGTTCCTTGACGAGCTCGTCAGCAAGGTCACGGTCAGGGACACCGTAGTTGCCGACAAGCGGATACGTCACGACAAGGATCTGGCCCTGGTAGGAGGGATCGGTGATGGACTCGGGGTAGCCCACCATACCGGTTTGAAAGACCAATTCGCCAGCCGTTGGCACATCTGCACCAAAGGAGTAGCCTTGGACTGTTCTACCACCCTTGAGCTCGAGCGCCATCAGCTTGTGATCTTCATGGAGCGGAGGGAAGATCGGCAGCGAGATTACAGACTCATCGACCGACATCTTTGGTTAGTGGGGTGTTTTGCGAGGGGCAGGCGGTTGATTGGCCAGTTGTTCGCTCCAACTCCAGATAGTTACAGTGGATCCAAGCGAATTATCACTGAAAAAAACATATCTGAAAAAAAATTTTGAGCAAGAAGCTCAGCTTCGAGCACTCAGAGGCGGCAACAACACGAAGAGGATCGGAGAAATCACCAAGATCTTCAGAAAGAGCTGTGCTGTAGCTCATCTGAGATTTCTTTGGCTCTTTTCACGTCGATTCACCGCTTATTCTCATTTACATACCTTTTTCAGGTGCTCAGCAACGAGGTTGTAGGAGGTTTCGTTCAAAAAAATTGTCAAGATTCATTTGTAGCAAAAAAAAATTGAGGGATATTTCCCGTTTGGGCGACGTGCATTGGAACGTTCGGAACTGCTTTGGGTTGCCAAATGGTCCTTGTTGAATAGGGTGGCAAGGTAAGTACAGTCTATAGTGGACGCTTTGCTTGGCTAAAAAATAATTTAGCCTTTTGACCCGATATCTTATTTGGAAATCACTTTCCAGCGCTTCCCAGCTCTGCGCTGGATTTGTGTGGGTCCATGACGCCGTTAAATTTTTTTGACGTTCTGGGGATGAGCGGCCGGGGCACGGCACTCGGCGCGGAAAACAAGGGGAAGGTGACCATCGTTCAGATCCGTCAAAAATTGAGTAGCGATCCAGGGGGAAGAAAATACACTAATTTAAGCTGATACAATTTGTTGAAATTTGATCTTTATAAGCCTGCTTTTGTCCTAAATCCAGGTCAGACTCCTTGGCTTAAAAATCCCAGAAAGCAAGCTCGTACGCATAGCCCAGGGTCATCTTGGCATGTTGCTTCATATGCGAGAATGACAGTTTCTCGAGCGTGTCCTTAGTAGAATGAATAAACTTGTTGGACAGATCGAAACTGGATTCAATAACAAAAGCAGATGGGTAGCCGTATTTTGAGGCTGAGGCATGGTCAGAGCAGGCGTAGCCGCAAGAAGTTTCAACATAAGGAATATCACAGTAAGTGTCGACCATGAGTTTGAGGAAGTTGGTGAGATCTTCATTGACATAGTCAGTGATTATGCCCACTGACTCTGGAAGTCCCTCATCCAGTGTCTTCTGCACATAGCCTGTCATATCCTGCTGTAACATAGCCTTGACCTTTTTGCCCTTCTTCGCAAAGTCAGCAAACACATCTTGCGAACCAAGAAGACCACCTTCCTCAGCGGCATACCAATGAAACTGAAGCGTGTTGTTTGGAATAACTCCAGAAGCAATAACATTGCGGAAAACGTCGAGAGTGGTGACGGTACCGGAACCATCATCATCAGCGCCGGGAGCAGCAAAAAAGCTGGGGAAAATAAGATTGATGGAGTCAAGATGAGCTCCAACAACAACAATGTCGTCCTTCTTGCCACGAATTGTTGCCACAATCGACTTTTGGGGAAAATCCTTATGATCAAAAAGGTACGCATAGGCATGCTTGGACTGGTTCGCAATGGCCTCAACCTGGTCAAAAAGCCACAGAGAAGCATCAAGGCCGGTTTCAGACTTGTAGTAGCGAGTGTGAAACGACGTGTACTTGGTCAGATCCTCCTTCATAGCATCCTCTGAGAGGCCCTCGGCAATCTTTTTGACTTTCTTAACGTGGGTAGCTTTCTTAGGGAAAGCCGAGGCAGCTTGTACAGCCATCATATCAACTGGCTCACGACCAGTCACATCAAAAAAGTTGATTCCCTTCTGCTTCAGCTGTAGCAGCTCTCTCTCGGTGACAAGCTGAGTAACGCCAGGGCCAGTTTCAATGAGGCGCATATCAGCCCCAAGGACCTCTTGGCCTTCGAGAGGAATGGCAGCAGCAAATGATACCAAGGCAGCAATTGTAATTTCTCTGGTAAACTTCATGTCGACAGGATAAGGAAGAGTTCACACTCCTATCTGGATGGGAGCCGAGGAAGCGGGGGGCGATATTTGTGCACGTGACTTCGCATAACGGTACTCAGCACTGGGGCAATGATGGGGAAGGAGTTTGGCGGGTTCAAAAGGGCCTGTCCTTTGTTGAACGCATAATGCGTAACGCCTATGGATTGTTTGAAGGTAGTTACAATCACTGAAATATTGAATCATCACCGTCACTTCCAAGCACGGAAATTTGCATTGTCGTTGCAAGCCCTCCGCGCAGCACTACTCAAGATAACAAGATAGAGGGATCTATTCCTTCAGGAACCTATACAGTGACCCTTAAATAATTTATGTAGCTCTTTTCAGAGTATTTTTCTGCTTTTGACGGAGAAAGTGTCATTGACCGCAAAACAAACTTAGTTGTTCTCGGGTCTGAGCTTTCTGACCTCCTTGCCAACTCTCCAGATCTCAAGGTTGTCAATCTCAGCAAGCTCCTTCTCGTACTTCTCACGGTAGTCAGGCTGCGAGTTGTACTCAAGCGAACGCTTGGTCTCGGAACCATCGACGACAGAGGTGTACAGGTCGTTGAAGACGGGCTTGAGGGCATCCTTGAATTTGGGAGACCAGTCAATGGCACCACGGCGAGCAGTGGTGGAGCAGGCATTGTACATGTAGTCCATACCGTACTTGCCAATCAGAGGGTAAAGGGACTGGGTGGCCTCCTCGACAGTCTCGTTGAAAGCCTCGGAAGGAGAGTGGCCACGCTCACGGAGAACCTCGTACTGAGCAAGGAACATACCGTGGATACCACCCATAAGGCAGCCACGCTCACCGTAAAGATCGGAGTGGACCTCACGCTCAAAGGTGGTCTGGTAGACGTAACCAGAGCCAACGGCAATGGCAAGGGCAATGGCCTTCTCGTCAGCCTTACCAGTAACATCCTGCCAAACAGCGTAAGAGGAGTTGATACCACGGCCCTCCTTGAAGAGAGATCTGACGGTTCTACCGGAACCCTTGGGGGCAACAAGGATGACATCAACATCCGAGGGAGGAGTAACACCAGTCAGGTCCTTGAAAACAGGGGAGAAACCGTGCGAGAAGTAAAGAGTCTTGCCCTTGGTGATGAGAGGGGCAATGTGAGGCCAGGTCTCAGACTGGGCAGCGTCAGAGAGAAGGTTCATGATGATGGTACCCTTCTCAATGGCGGTGTCGACGTCAAAGAGGTTCTTGCCGGGAACCCAGCCGTCCTCGATAGCGTCCTTCCAGGACTTGCCGTCCTTTCTGACACCAATGATGACGTTGAGGCCATTGTCACGGAGGTTGAGGCCCTGGCCGTAACCCTGGGAACCGTAGCCAATGAGGGCCAGTGTGTCGTCCTTGAAGTAGTCAAGGAGCTTCTCACGGGGCCAATCGGCACGCTCGTGGACAATCTCCTCGGTCTTGCCATCAAAAGCAATGGTCTTGATGCCTCTGACAGCCGGAGTAGCAGCGGTTCTGAGAGCCGGTCTGGAGGCCTGGACGGCAAGGGCAGAGAGGGCACGGGAAGAGACCTGTCTGGCAGTAGCGCGGGAGGCAGCACGGGCAGCCAATCTGAGGGCAGTACGGGAGTACATTGTGATTTTTGAAGGGGGGATGAGAGTTGGTTGGTGGAAAACTCTGGGGAAATTTTTCACCATTTAAATACTTTGGGAGAGTGGCCCGATTTCGGAGCGCCCTGGCCAGTGGGGTGGGCGGCAAAAGAGTCATTTAGTGGTGGAGTACCAAGGCGTGAGGTGGAGGGGGTGGGCAA